>CM042668.1:12039934-12052555 GCA_023638005.1 Forsythia suspensa
TAGCATTCGAATTACATGTTTTTCTTAGCCAATTTTGGGTATTTTGACAATTCACATTTGTCGAGCAACTCGACAAATTGGCAATTTGACTTCATTTGTGTAAGCTCGACAAAATGGGATTCCAGATCCATTTTGTCGAGTTTCTCGACTTACAATTTTTTTTTTTCTATCTATCTTTTATTGTTGAGAATCTCGACAATTGGGAACCAATTACATTTAATTGGGAACCAATTTTGGTTCTCAATTCACCCAACAAATGGGCCTTCCATTTTTCAAGTTTTGCTTTTCCTTCTATGAACATATTATTCCTTAATTCAATTTCTTCACTATTTTTTATTTGATCTTGTAACAAGTAAATTTTGTACAATTTCATGAATACTTAGCTTTTGATAGTTGGGTCAATTATTGCTGAAAAAGTTGGAACATGAGTTCGAATTCTTGAAAAAGTTGGAACCTAAGTTCGAATTCTTGAGTGTTTGGTCGAATTGAATAAAATGGATTGTTCAAGCATCATATATCACTTCACACCGACCAAAATTTCAGCCAAAATGTAAAATATTAATGTTTACAAATCTTATTTTAAATTTTTTGTGAAGCATATATTTAATTTTTTTTTGTTTTTTTTTTATGAGTTATGTGTTATATTTAGTTTATGTAATTCATTAGGTTTTGTTTTTAGCAAGTTTGAATTTCAACATTTTACTTCTAATATTTTACTTCTATGATTTTCTTATTTAAAGCTTATATGCATTTATGGTTACATTAATTTAAGAGTTAATTTACAATGTATTAAATGGTATGTTCAAAATATTTTTTATATTTATTATTTGCATAATATACATTTAGACCTTTTTTATATGTATATATTAAAGCATAAACGATGAAAAGCTATTCTACTACAACTAACTATTAGATGAAGTGTTATTCCATTACAACTACCAAACGTGCAAAACACGTGCCAAAACTAGTATATATATATATATACACACACACACACGAAAAAGGCACCTAGGGTGTATAGTACGTAATAGAAAATTCTTTTTCTTAAAATCATGAAGTTTATGAAATAGATTGAGATCGCATGATTTAATTATTAGCCTTTAATACAAACCTGATTTTATTATATTGATTGTCATATACACTATAGCCATAACTATGTCAGTGCTTCAATGAACTGTCCAAATGGTCTTGATTGTCGAGTTTTCATTTTCTAAGAGACGAATAGTCTAAGTAAGAAGAAGAAAGAGGAAGGAAAAAAGGAAAATAAGAGAGACGTAAGAAATTTAAAATTCATATTTAAAATGGTTATTTTTATCTATACTTGAGCCTTTTAATGGATAAAACTTCAGATCATATACGTAGAAATTTCATAAGTTTAGGAGATAGAATATGACTAGAGGTGGCAAAATGAGCCGACCGAGTGGGCTTGCCCAGACATTACCCTAACTCGGGTCGGGCCAGCCGACCTAATTAAAATCGACACCCTCATTGGCCCGGCACAATTAGGCAATGCACCAATCGGGCTCACGCCGATTTGGCCCAATTATTTTAGACTAGCCCAATAAAAATATTGGCAATAGTCTCCCACTCCATTTCATTTCCCCAACCATTCCACTCCCTAAACCCCCACTGCCACTGCTGAAGTTTGCAACTACCCGGGGAAGGAGAATTTCCTCGGTTTGTCGCAAAACCAAGGAGAAAAATCTCCCAGTTTTGTGAACAAACCGATAGGGTTTCCACCTTGGTCGCCGAGCATTCTAGGCACAATGGTGAGGAGGGAGAAATCCTTCGGTCCCACCCCTCCTCCCGGTGGGGTGGAGGTGGAGTGCGGGTGTGGGGGTATTTTTGATGGTGGAGTGGGCATGGAAGAAGATGAAGTCCTCTTTATATATATATATATATAGAACCGTTTCTCGTATCAATGTATTTAGTAAATAATCACAATCTTAATTGCAACCAATCCAACGGTCTAAATTTAATAATACCTTTAAAATCTTTATATCCACATCCAACACATTATAATAAATATTTTAATATATCTAGACCGTTAGATTGGTTGAAATTAAGAACCGTAATTATTTTTCAAATTTCTTTGTCAAAACATTGGTAGGATGAATGTTTCAGATATATATATATATATATATATATATATATATATATATATATCTGTCACACAATGACTGTGTGGCCCAAAACTAGGGCTGGACTTGCCCAACAAATTCTTCGCCCATGTAAAATCTAACCAATGTCAACCTGGTCCAATTTCTTGTTTGGCCTGCTCAATTTCAAACCCGGTCAAGTAAATCGACCCACTTGCCACCTCTAAATGTGACAAAAATAGTGGTTAAAATACGAAAATGTTCAAATTGCAGAATTAAAATATCTGAAGGGACAAACCTTACCACAAATCAACAAATTGTTTTTACATTTGATACATATCAAGATGGTTCAATCATTGCAATTGAAAAAGAATGACTTCGAGAATATATTGTATCCCAACATTTGAACTAAGCTATTAAAGTTCAAACCTTGAGTAACCAAACTAGCTAAATAAATGGCCATGTCCATACCTTGTACCATTGTAGGCAGGGTTGTATCATATGGACAGTCGTTGGAGAATCCAATCTTTCCGATTACGTACTTTTTTATGCACCTCTTGAATTTCTCATGGCATTTAATATTTGTTAAACCTGAAAATTAATATATATATATATTAAAGGGATAATTCAAACACACCCATTTCCAGGCTAAGATTTACGAGAAAATGTCAAAGAAGATCTAATGAAGAAAACAAATATCACAAAAATACTAAACAAAAGATATTACTCAAGATATGTGAAAAAGATGCAACATCACTCAATTTTAACCAAACAAAGAACTATCCTTATATCTATAATCAGTTATAGTAGTGATTGCTCTACAGCAACCCAAAATGTTTTCAACAAAATACGTATTACCTTATTAGAAACGAAAATAAGAACACTTAGGAAAAGGTAGGACCAATAACAACAAAATATTTGTGATAGGGTTGACGTTCATCAAGATAGACATTCAACAAAGAGAAACAAATAGAATGCTATAATAAGATTTCTACGATTTGTGCTCTCTCTTAACTACTAACTCCCTTTCTATGAAATCTTGTAACCTCCACTTTAAAGAACAATTATAATTTGATTATTTAGAAAATTTACTTACGAAATTAAATCCAATATCAAACCGAAAAATGAAAACCAAACTTGATAAAATAAAGACTAATAAATGCAAATTTGAGGCAACTTAATAGTCTGCTTAAGGAGTCTTACAAGGGGCATAGTGTTTGCAAACGAGAGAGCCAAATCGCCACAGAGATAGGAGGAAGTAGAGACCAATGAGGAATTTTCTTGGCTAGGAAGAAATGGCTTGGGCTTGGGCTTGACTTCTACCACAAATAGCACCCTTGATGCACAACATTTCATACATTTCTACCACTCCACTTGCTAAAGAAATCCGAAAAAGTCCGTTACTTCATGTTGAGATTGAAAACAATTACAAGTATTACAATCTCAATTTAACATGAAAAAAATACAAGAAAAATAAGTCTTTGTTGCTCCTTCGTTTTTGGTTAAACTTGTGGGCTCGTGATTCTTGCCACAAGGAACATTGCAATGCAACCAAGGGAACAAGCAATCGGATGTTCACCAACCAAACCCACCGGAGATGACTAAGAATTTTAAACACTCAAATTCAATCTCACTTTTGAGAATGTAATGAAAAGACGGCTCCTCACTTTTCTTCTCTCTATGTTCGACCTAGGTGAAAGACAATGATGGTACTTATATAAAACCCTAAAAAGATCTCAACCATCCATTACATCTAACTGGTCCACACAAGACACACCATATTGCCTAATAGAATTGGGCCATGTGGATTTAGTGACCCACATTCTCACAAACTTCACCCTGGTTCACAAATCCACTACCAAGTTCCTCGCTACAAGTGCTATCCCTTTGTGGTCTTATTTCATCATCATCGCCCACTCCAAACCGGCACCGCTTCACCAATCCTCCACCGCAGCAAGTACCGTCACATAAGTTAACCCGTATCAATATTCAACATTGATATACACTTATTAAACTTACCAAAGAGCAAGTACTTTGGTTCCAACATCCGCAGTAGGTTATCATCGGCTGTAATTTTAAGCAGTTTAAATTCACCGTAAGCTAATTTCTCCCTAATGAAATGGTATTTCACCTCAATATGCTTAGATCTTTCATGATACATGTGATTTTTACATAGCATTAAAGCACTTTGACTATCAAGAAAGATCATGGCATTTTCATTCAAGAAATTCAATTCACATAAAAGGCCTTTCAGCCACATGCATTCTTTAAAGGCTTCAGTTAATGCAACATATTCAATTTTCAGTTCTGGAGAGTGTAACTAAAGGTTGCAACTGTGATTTCCAAGTGATACAATTATCACCTAACGTGAAGAAGTAAGAAGTGGTAGATTTCTCCCGATCTTTATCCCCGCAAAGTCGAATCTACATAACCCTTAAGCTCAAGCTTATCACTCCTCCTTTCGAACACTAACCCCCTTTTAACTGTCCCAGCTAGGTATCTCAACAGCCATTTAAGAGCAATCCAATGATGTTTACCTGGGTTAGACATAAACCTACTCAAGAGACTAATCGCATAAGCTAGGTCGTCTAGTGGTAATCATCGAATACATTATGTAACCAATGGCATTAGCATAGGGACACTACTCATTTCCTGCTTTTTCTTCTTCGCTTTTAAGGCATTGAGCGTATGATAAAATCATGTGTGCGTATTTAATGGTATATTGATGACTTAGCAAATTTCATACCAAATTTGGTTATTACCTTTTCTAAATAAGACTCTTTGATTAATAGTCAACCTATTTTCATCCTATTCCTTTTAATAACCATACCAAGAATTTTTCTTGCACATCCTAAGTCTTTCATGTCAAATTCAGATTTCAAAAGGTTTTTCATTTTTATGATATTAGCTTTACTACTACTAGCAAGCAACATGTCATCAACATATAACAACAAATAAACCTCACAAATTTATCTTAGTGTTATTATAATATAAGCATGCATCAAATTCACTCCTTTTGAAACCAATTTTAAGCACATAAGCATCAAACGCTTATACCATTGCCTAGGACTCGCTTAAGACCATATAAGGACTTGTTAAGCAAGCACACAAGCTCAGATTTCCTTTCACCTCAAAGCCTCGAGGTCGAGACATGTAAATGACCTCATCTAACTCTCCATGAAGAAAAGCGCCTTAACATCTAGTTGCTCTAATTCCCAATTGAATTGGACAACTAAGTGCTAATACTAACCTAATAGTCTTATACTTAATCACCGGGAAAAACCTCATTATAATCAATCCCTCTCTCGAGTAAATCCCTTTAGCTACTAACCTAGCTTTGTATCTTAAAGGGTCATTTGGTTCTACTCCTTCCTTCAACTTGTAGATCCATTTACAATGGACTACCTTTTGATTCTTTTGGTCTTTCAACCAACTTCCAAGTATCATTCTTGCCTAAGGAATGAATCTCCTCTCTCATAGCCTTCTTCCAATTTTCGTAATTTTTACAGCTTAACCGCTTCTTCATAAGAAACAGTTCAATCGACTCTAAGGCTTCACCGAAACTAGGATAAACTCCATCAAATTTGAAGAAGTGTACTTCAAATTTGGTCTTACCTGCCTTCTCTCCCTATCTCTCACTAATTGATAATCTCTCAAATTAGTATCTTCAAGTTGTTCTTGGTCAGGATCACAGCTTGTGAATTTCTAGTTCAAAGTTGTTCTAAGACTTCTTCTTGTTCGGGCCTCAACTTGAGGATCAATTTGTTCGTGTTCTCTAACCTCTAGATTAACATCTAATCTCTTCACCTCGCCTCGAATCTTCTTCCCAAGAGAAGATTCTCCTTCTCCACTTTGTTTAACCTCGATTGTCCTGAGTTTTAGGCAAGGCATATCAAGCTCATTAAACTTCACATCTCATCAAGTTAATTATCTTAATACCCTTAACACCTAAAACCCACAATCTATACCCCTCGACACCCTCCGGGTATCCTAACATGACACACTTAGTAGCCCTGTGGTCTAACTTACCCTCAACCCGATGTGCATAAGCAAGACACCCAAACACTCTAATGTGTGACAAACTGGAGATTTTCCGCACCACAACTCCGGGGCGTTTTGAAGTTAATGTAACTAGAAGGTGACCTATTTATCAAATAAGTCTAAAGACATAGTGCTTCAGCCCAAAACCTTTGGCCAACCCCGAACTAATCAACATACATCCGACTTTATTCATTAAAGTCCGATTCATCCTCTCTCACCACCCCATTTTGTTGGGGGTATTTCACAGCCCCTATGCCTCGCGATACCTCTCTCTTTGCAAAACTCATCAAATTCAAAGTTGCAAAACTCTAAACCATTGTCTCGTCTCTAAGAGTTTTTACACCTTTTCCCACTTGATTTTCGACTAAGGTATGCCAGACTTAAACTTGCTAAAAGTTTCGATTTTGACTTAAGTGGAAAACCCAAACTTTTCTAGAGTAGTCATCAACAATGGATAGGAAAAACCTGCTCCCACCATGAGTAGGGTGTTTTTTCGGACCCCACAAATCTGCATGAATGTAATCTAATGGTCTCTTAGTCCGTGGTTGACCTATCTCAAAGTCGACTGTGTGACTTTCCTAGAACACACGCCTCACAAAAGCTTAAAGGTGCAATGTTGTCTTTACCTAGTAAATTCTCGGGTCACTAAGATATTTTAGTCCCTTATTCCCAATGTGTCCCATCCTCCTATGCCATAGATCCGATCTATCATCATTGATTGAAACCAACTCGAATCTTTGGCATGTAAAGCTTCACCTTGAAGGTAATACAACCCATTCCTCTTGGGACCTTTCATAACTACTAGAGAACCTTTAAGAATCTTTAAAGTACCAAAATCGATTTGAACATACAACCCTCATCTTCAAGAACACCTAAGGAAACTAGATTTCTCTTAAGGTTTGGGACATACCTAACACCAAGAAGTGGTCTGACAATGCCATCATGCATCCTAATAGCAATGTCACCTATTCCTTCAACTGCTTGAGAATTGTTGTCCCCCATGTATACTTTCCTAGGTTCAATTTTCTATAGTTATAAAACCAAGACCTCACAGACACAAATGAAAGGTGGCACCGAGTCTAATATCCACTCATGGTCAATCTCACCATCGACACGGTCATAACATGTAAACCATCTAGGCATCCCAACAAGCAAAGAACATTTTGATCTTCATTCTCACTGTTGTTTCGATTTTCTCTTAAGCTCATAGCAATCTTTCTTGAAATGTCCTAACTTTCCACAATGGTAACATTTCTTATTGCCTTTATCCCTAGACTTAGACCTACCCTTAGATTTTCCTCTGCTTCCCTTCTTACCCTGGTAGTTGTTCTCTCCTCTCATTTCATTTCTCCCTCTAATAAACAAACTCTCCTCCCTAGTGCTTCCCCTAGACTCCTTTTTGACTTCTAAGTCCTTTGATCTCAAAGCATCTATCACAATAGCTTGAGTCAAAACATCTCTAGCATACTTAATCGCATTCCTAACATCTCTATAAGAATCAGGAAGAGAATTCAAAAGTATAACAGCTAGATCCTCATCGTCAAATTTCTTATCATTGTGGGCCAAACTTTTGACAATTTTGTTAAAATCACCGATTGATTCAAGATCCTTCCCCGAGTCCATTTTAAAACTCGAAAAGTTTTTCTAGCAAATAAATCCTATTTGGCAAAGTTTTTGTCAAAAATAACTTGTCAAGAGCTTCCCACAATTCTCTAGCGCCTTAGCATCATCAACTTGTCTAACAATATTATCGATAAGTGTAATATTATAGAACTGTATGCAATTTCATTCATCTCCTCAATTTGATCAAAGTTTAGCTTTTAATGCATCGGGGAAATTTTTCTCGGATCATCAAGGGCTTTAGAAACCCTTTGTTGAACCGTAATAGTTTCTCATTTTTGTTTCCAAATTGAATAATCACCCTTTCCATCGAATTGTGATAATTCAACCCTAGAACCCATGGATGGAAAATCATCCATGAATGAGAATTTTTTTTGAAAAGTTTTATAAAAACTTACTCACACACGGATGCAAACACGTAACACAACCCTTTTTCCAAATTACTAACTAAGATGACATGCAAACACAGATTATCAACACACAAGACAATAAAACAACAAATTGTACTAAGGAGTTATAGGCTCTAGCCACCTAGTTTGTTTTAACCTCAATTAAAATTAACACAATATAAAATTAACTAAGAGGGGTTCAAGAAATTAAACTCACGACAAATCATTGTCCGTATTTATAGGAGAGATTTAAACGAATTTCTTTGCATGCTCCAAGGCAATCGCTTGAACAACCAATGGCCGCACCGCTGTTCAACAACAAAGCAATACCACCGTAAAGTCGAAATAGCCAATAAACAACCGCTTCCGTAAAAAACACGGAAAACGCCGGGCATGCGAGCTCATGCGCCGCCTCAAGTCTCTCGTGACGCATCTCCGCCGAAGTCCACACGCAACAACTGGACCACCAAGTTGTGCGCCTCAACCAGGGGAGTCGCCCGCCGCAAACCACGCCTCGAAAAGGAGCCCGCACGCGCCTCACGCTCGCCGGAGGAAGAAGTCGCCACCGGATTTTTCCCGCCTCACGCGCCACCGCCGGAGTCTCCACGCCCGCACGCGCCGGTGGGCTTTGTTCGCCTCATCGCCGTGAACCCGTGATATGGTCTCATAATTTCCGGGCGATGAGTGGTTTGGCCGGAATCTTGATTTGAAGTCTCTGTAATTTTGAATCTTCGCGAATCCGGTTCCACTTTTCGACCCACCAACTTTTCTTGATTTTTCACACCCCTAGATCAATGTTCTAGGCTCGATACCATTTGTTGAGATTGAAAACACAATTACAAGTATTACAATCTCGATTTAACATGAAAAATACAAGAAAAATAAGTCTTTGTTGCTCCTTCGTTTTGGTTAAACTTGTGGGCTCGATTCTTGCCACAAGGAACATTGCAATGCAACCAAGGGAACCAAGAATCGGATGTTCACCAACCAAACCCACCGGAGATGACTAAGAATTTTAAACACTCAAATTCAATCTCACTTTTGAGAAATGAATGAAAAGACGGCTCCTCACTTTTCTTCTCTCTATGTTCGACCTAGGTGAAAGACAATGATGGTACTTATATAAAACCCTAAAAAAGATCTCAACCATCCATTACATCTAACGGTCCACACAAGACACACCATATTGCCTAATAGAATTGGGCCATGTGGATTTAGTGACCCACATTCTCACAAAGTATAAAAGGGGCTTTTAAAGGGAAAAGGAAGGAACGATGGTATCCAAACTTTCCTATGTCGCTTTTTTTTTTTTAGTCAAAGCATCTTTCGGAAGTTAGAACAATAGAAGTTTCTTTATGGGAAAATGAAGAAACAATAGGGAAAATCTAAGTTTTTAGAAACCTTCTTCAACACATATCGACACCTAGGACTCGGTATTGATAAGCTTTCTATTAACATGGATATAAATACCCGTCATATAAGTTTTGATACCTATGTCGAAGAGATTGCCCAATCTACCTACCAAAGAAGTAACGCTACCAATGATACATAAAAGGTTAAAGGAGAGTATTATTATCAATAACCAAAACCCATTGATAAAATGTGATAAACATGAAACCGCTTAGAATTATCGAAGGAATGAAAGTTCATGGTAAATATTGGTGTTTTGTAAGATATAGCTATATTGCAAAAACCGATTAAATAAGTGTGACAAAACCCTGGATTAATAGTTAGTTCAATTGTCATTTGCATTGGGGTAATTTGGGAATTTCCGTAAACAAGTCTTTGTGTGCCAAAACAATAAAATGTGAATACGGTGCTCATTTTCATCTAGGCAAAATTGATAGTATTGTGGGGATAGAGTTGAACCTCTGAAAGTTCAACATTTCATTGTATCCATTTCAATTTCAATTTTGGTATTCAATTAGCACGAAAACACACAAAAATACAAATACTGGTTGCTACAATTTTTGTTGTGTTCTTCCATTACTAAACAAATCAAAGATATCAAAGTGCTTACTTTATAGTATGAGCTATTAGCTATGATACACGTTTGGAATACAGACATATTATTATACGATTTTGCATATAAAGTCAAAATTTGAGTATTGGTAGAACACTCTACTTGATGCGCCCAAAAGGAGGGTCATGGCGATACACATTTCGAGGAGATACTTCATGGTCACCGAGGAAACAAACTGTTTGGGATCTAGCTCTCATATGCACAAAATGTTCTCGGTAACTTGGCACCGCTAAGAATGACATGGTGACGATGCATACTTATGGGTGGACCATGTACCATGATATTTGTGTGTTGGGAGACTTGTGATGATCACAAAGGTGCCTATAAACGTGATTTACAGTTACAATGCGCATTGTTGCTAATGATGTTATATATTGAGCTCTTCTAGTACACGAGAGAGGTTTGAGGGGCCGAAATTAAGATAACTCGTGCACCATGATATTAATGGATATATCTTCATTATCACGTTCTTGCATTGTAGGTATATCTCTCGAGATACAAGATAATGTGAGATGATCTATCTCAATTGCGTTGGTAACTATTGATTCTTTGGACTTATCCCAAAGGAGAGACACTTAGATCTCTCGTTAGTTACATATGATTTATGAAATATTACTTGGGACTATCTACGGATGCGTAAAACTCGGATGGACTAGGATATGTGTTGTCGACCATTTGTTCATGTACTGATTTATAGACGGTTTACCACTTTGTTCCTCTTTAATTCATGGTCGGAGTAGGCCATAGGCACCCACCACCACCCCATTTGGTTTCTATTATACGATTAGAGTGATGTAGGGTTTTAATTTTATACCGCTTTTCTTCCAAGTAGTTGTTGGGCATCCCGGCCAAAGTTATACAAAGTAAATGTAAAATATTTTAACATATTATATTCTTGTGTATTTATTTCACTAGGAAAACTTGAGCTAGCAACATGATTCAAACCGCAAGCCCTGCAGACATAAGAATTACTTCCAAACCCACATTACGATGTTAATTTGGGCAAGATTAAAATGGTATGGAAATGGTCATGATCCCTTTGGGCTTTTAATACTTAATTGATCCTTAATTGATCCTTTTCCTTCACCCATTGGTATGGATTGAGGTAATACAATGGTGCTCCTTAAAACTCAACATCTTTGTGACATGACAATAGCCCAATCTCTTACGTAAGTACAAATCCAAACCTACATCATCGTCAGTACTCTCTTCTTGGTAATGTGCATCACCGTCACGTGTTCAACCTACCAAGGTAATAATGATTAAAATTTTGTGCGAGGCACTTTGCTATCAATTATCAACACCGAACTTGAAGTCCGGATTTGCACATGACCATTGTCTCTAGACCCGTAAGAAACCATTGGTTAGGACCAAAATCGACAAGCATAATCTAAAAAAAAAAAAAAAAAAGAAAATCAATATAAACACAAAGGAAAGCGGAATAATGTTTTCTCCAAGTAATCATCGAGTACTCACGAAGCTGAGTTTCATAACACAAGTTTTCTTTGCATCTAATCATCATTCACGGTGAACGGCACATTGAAGAAAGTCTTCCACTTAAGTAGAAATATGAAGGAAATTATAAATTAAATGGGTGAAACAACAATACACGAGAATTGTTAGAGGATTTCGGCGATCAAAGTGAGGCAAATGAAAAGACGTATGTCAGTAGCAATACATCTCCGTTGAGGAAATGACGTTTCCGGTGGCATACTCCTTGCTTTCTAGGTGGTGCCGATCCCGTGTTTTGTGTTGAATCTCTTGTTATTCTGTTATTCACGTTAGGAAACAATGGAATTAACTTTGAAATAGCCCTCCGTAAGCTTCCGTAATTTTCCAATAGCATCCCACGTGTAAAAAATAAAATTACATGGTAAATGCACTTATTAATTTCCACCACATAATTTTTCAACTTCCATTCTACTTCTTTTTATAGATTTGGTTATAATTAGAACATATCATAAGGAGCCACGAAGTTCTTCACGGTTTTCAAAATCGCATATTGATTTAGAAAAAATGTAAAAATTAAGAATCAAACATTTTAAATGGAACTCAAAATTAAATAAATAAATATAAATATTTAACAACTATAAAAATAATAAAATATATAACATATTAAACCCGATTTGTCAAAACTTAAATTATAATTGAAACTAGTCAAAATGATCAAACATACTTTTTATCTACATATTTTATAACACTCACACTTACTACCCACTTATTATCCACACATCAAAGAGGGATGTACAACTTATAAGCACTTAAAAAATAATTCTAACAATACTAAACATGAACTAAGTAGTTTGACAATTTTATCCTCCAAATTTACAAATTTAAGCATTTGTTTAGTATAAAAAGTAAAGAAAAATTTAACTAAAAATAATTATTAATTTTAATCACATATTTTATATGACTTACAAGTCTACAATTTTATCAATTTTTCAATTAT
>CM042668.1:12052655-12155250 GCA_023638005.1 Forsythia suspensa
GGACTGCAATAACTTTTCTAATAGAAGGGTTCCACAAATATAAACTTCCAGTTCCAGCACTATTAAAATGATCATCCGACAAACATGCCAACCCATTGCAGGAACCAACTATCCTAAAGTAGTTATTACCAAAGGCTTGTACTGGGCACTCTACATCTTGATTATAAACCTCAAAATTTTTATTGTTTTGATATACTAAGAAGTGCTCTTTCTTCGTGTTGTCATTGTAGTGCCTGAGGAGAATTAGGTCACTACTTTCGTCGTGTGAGTATTGGTGGTGGTGCTGACTATTCACTGTTGGAAAATATATTGGAGGAAAATAGATTTTTACTAATGAAGTGAAATTGAATCCCACATTGCTTGAGAAGTGGGATTGGGAGAGGAGCCTTAAAAGGGATTACAATCCCACATTGGTTACAAATGGAATAGTGGGAATTTATGGGAAATATAAATAGTTCCATCCCACATTGGAAAATGGATAAAATATGGAAATGTGTGGAAAACTTAAATAGTTGTCCCACATCGGATAAAAATAAGATTGTGGACCAATTTATATATGGATAACTTTTTGTAAGGTGTAACCAATTGTTGCATAGAGAATCCTCCGTGGCCTACGCGCCCGCAGGGGGGGTGCAAATCTTGAACCGACTTGGCCTTCGAGCTTTGAACTTGAGTGCGGGCGCGTCCTGCGTACACGAATGTCGGACCGAATGAACCACAAAGTGCAAGCTACGTTTTGGAATTTTATTTTACGTTTTTCATTTAAAAACGTAACTCCAAAACTTATATCCATTTATTCTCAGAACACCAAAACGTTTTGTAACTCCAAAACGTCGGAGTAAAGCGATGTCTTCAATGCATAAGGCTCCTCCTTGCCTATATATACAAAGAACAATCTTCATCCAAAACACAACAATTCTTACTCCACGAAACCTCTCTCGCATTCTCATTCTGACTACTTCCGATCGCTTGGTGATTACATTCAAGCATATTCTCGGTTCGATTTGCTCAAATTACTTGATACAAGTCGGCAGTATCACGGGAAGCAAGCGCTCGCGTTACTTTTTGTGAGGCGATTTTGCTTTAAGGACACTTTGTTTCAACACGAGCCCCTCGGCTCCAAGGCGTTGATTTTATTTTCCTATCCATCGCTTTGTCATTTTTACTTGCTTAAGCATCTTGTATAACTGCTTTTAGGACACCGCTTTGTTTTGTTCATTGCTTAATGATTTATGTAACAATCTTAAAGCAAAATTATTTTTTTAAACAGTTTACAAAACCGGTTTTAAAAAACTTTTTTCTGCTTTTCAAATCGAGTCCTTCTTCGTTTTAAAAAATGCTTTTCTTAAACTACTTTTGATTTATTCTATTTCTTTTGTACTAATATTACGATTGTTTGAAAATGGAAAATACAAGTACCAATAATGTTGTGGCATCCGAAATGAAAATGTGCCTCAATGGTGCCGAATCTACCGAATGTGGCTCAGGCTGTGGCTATGCCAAGTTCTGATGTGGCTCAAGTAATGGCTCCATAACACGCATCGCGTGGCTATGCCAAGTCTAGTGTTGGCCCAGTGGGACTAAGATCGTAGCTATGCCAAGTCGCTCTCTTGGGTCCAACCGCGATGATCTCGGTTAATCACGGGGAAAAAGTCGGAGAAGTTCAACGGTTCGAATTTCAAGAGGTGGCAACAGAAAATGTTGTTTTACCTCACGACCTTGAATCTTGTAAGATTCTTGACTGAGAATGCTCCAGTGCTCCAAGAGGGTCAAGGAGACATTCAAGCAATCAGTGCAGTGGATGCTTGGAAGCATTCTGATTTCTTGTGCCGAAATTATGTTATGAACGGTTTGGCCAATTCATTGTATAATGTGTACTGTTCAATAAAAACGGCTAAGGAATTATAGGAGTCTTTGGACAAAAAGTACAAAACCGAGGATGCCGGTGCCAAGAAGTTTCTTGTTGCCGGTTCTTGGAATTCAAAATGGTGGACTCCAAATCAGAATCAACAAGTACAAGAATTACAAGTGATCTTGCATGAAATTCATTCCGAGGGAATGGTTGTGAGTGAATCCTTCCAAGTGGCATGTATAATTGAAAAGCTACCTCCTGCATGGAAGGATTTCAAAACTACCTAAAGCACAAACGAAAGGAAATGAGCGTTGAGGAACTAATTGTGCGACTTGAATTGAAGAAGACAACAAAAGTTACGAAGAGGGTTCAATCTGGTTGTGGCCAAAGCCAATGTTGTGGAGCATGGTCAAAGCTCCAAGACCTACAAGAACAAGTATGGGCCATCTGGTGGAAAAGGGCCCAAGTTGGGACCTAAAGGTGGAATGTCTAAACAAGTTTTCTCTGAAAAATGCTTCAATTGTGACAAGATTGGTCACAAGTCTCTGAGTGCGATTTGTTAAAGAAGAAAAAAAAGCAAACATGGTTGAAGATACATCATCATGAACCTTGCAAACATCATTTACAAGTGAACTCAGTGGGTTCAAATCTGAGAGAATGGTGGATAGACACCGATGCCATCCGACATGTTTTCTCCGACAAGGAGATGTTTAGTGGTTTTGAAGAAGCAGATGCAAAAAAGCTGTATATGGGAAATTCAGCAACCTCTGAAATCAAGGGCCATGGAAAGGTGGTTCTAAAGATGACGTTTGGGAAAGAGCTGACTCTAAACAATGTGCTTTATGTACCAGAAATTCGCAAGAATTTGGTGTCTGGCTCGCTGTTGAACAAACATGGATTTCGTATAGTGTTTGAGTTAGACAAAGTTATTTTGTCAAAGTCTGGAATGTTTGTAGGAAAGGGTTATGTAAGTGACGGGCTTTTTAAGCTCAATGTTATGGCTATTAAGCCAAAAATGAATAAAATGAAAAACTCTTTCGTTTACTTGCTTGAGTCTTCCAATTTGTGGCATGGTAGACTAGGACATGTTAATTACGATACTTTGCGTAGAGTAATTAACTTGAATTGCATACCTACATTCCAAATTGATAATAAACATAAGTGTGAAACTTGTGTTGAGGCAAAATTGACAAGGTCATCATTTCAATCTGTTTAAAGAAAAACTGAACCACTTGATTTAATTCACACTGATGTATGTGATTTAAAATCTATACAAACAAGGGGAGGTAACAAATATTTTATTACTTTTATTGACGATAGCACAAAATATTGTTTTGTGTATTTGCTTAAAAGTAAAGATGAAGCTATAGAGAAATTTGTTCTCTATAAGAATGAAATTGAAAACCAACTCAACAAGAAGATCAAAGTGTTGAGAAGTGATAGAGGTGGTGAATATGAATCACCATTTGTTGAATTCTGTTTACAACACAGAATTAAACATGAAACAACAGCACCTTATTCACCTCAACAAAATGGTGTTGCTGAACGGAAAAATAGAACATTGAAAGAAATGATGAATGCAATGTTGTTAAGTTCTGGATTACCTCAGAACATGTGGGGAGAAGATGTGTTATCAGTTAATTACCTTTTAAATAAGGTACCCCGGAAGAAAGAAGATAAGAGCCCCTACGAGTTATTTAAAAGAAGAAAGCCTTCCTACAAATACTTACGAGTGTGGGGATGTCTTGCCAAAGTGGTGGTACCTACACCAAAGAAGGTGAAAATAGGACCAAAAACTGTTGATTGCATATTTATCGGATATGCACATAACAGCAGTGCTTATCGATTTCTTGTGTATGATTCAAAAATTTCTGATGTACACAAAAATACGATAATGGAATCAAGAAATGCATCATTCTTTGAACATGTATTTCCATACAAGTCCAAAGAAGAAGCGAGCTCTTCTAAACGAACATATGAGACTATGATTGAGAATAGTCAGGACCAAGAAGTAGAAGAGGAAGTGGAGATTGAACCAAGACGAAGCAAACGAGAAAGGAAAGAAAAATCTTATGGTCCTGATTTTCGACTTATATGTTAGAAATCGAACCTCAAAGCTTCAAAGAAGTCAGAACTCTTCGAAAGGACCTCAATGGAAAGAGGCCATTAAAAATGAAATAGATTCCATTTTGCAAAACCATACATGGGAGCTGGTGGATCTTCCCCCGGGAAGCAAACCACTAGGCTACAAATGGATTTTCAAAAGAAAAATGAAAGCGAGACGGAACTATTGATAAGTACAAGGCCGACTTTGTAATTAAAGGTTACAAGCAACGAGAAGGCCTTGACTACTTTGACACTTATTCTCCGTGAGAGAATAACTTCCATTCGGATGATATTAGCGATTGCAGCTTTGCACAATCTCGAAGTACATCAAATGGATGTCAAAACTGCCTTTCTAAATGGAGATTTAGAAGAAGAAATTTACATGGAACAACCTGAGGGATTTTCTACACCAGGACAAGAAAACAAGGTGTGTAAATTGGTAAAGTCATTATATGGCTTAAAACAAGCACCAAAACAGTGGCATGCAAAATTTGACAATGCCATGATAGAAAGTGGATTTAAAATCAATGAATGTGACAAATGCGTTTACATCAAAGACACGAGCATGGTTATGTCATTTTATGTCTTTATGTTGACGACATGCTCATCGTTGGTAGCAACGATAAGATGATTAAATCTACTAAAAATATGTTGAATTCAAAATTCGACATGAAGGATATGGGTTTTAGCTGATGTGATTCTTGGAGTTAAAATTTCAAGAACATTAGATGGACTCGTTCTAAGTCAGTCATATTATGTGGACAAAATTTTGGAAAAATTCAATAATGATGATATCTTGGCGTGGCTAGAACAATCGATAGATACAAGTCAAGATCTATCGAAAAAAATAGAAGCAATGGTATTTCTCAAGTTGAGTACTCTAGAATAATCGGAAGTCTTATGTACTTAATGAGTTGTACAAGACCAGATATAGCTTACGCAGTTAGCAAACTGAGTAGATATACCAGTTGTTGACGTCTGAACCTGCACCAGTCCACGTGCCAACAGATCTCCAGTCACTTCCCTGCCAGCTCGTATGTTACCTGCACATTAGGACAACCGTTAGGCACCAAGATCTCTGGAGAAAAAGGGTCCGGCGATCGTTGGCACTCCGACGATCAAGTCAACTGCCGGTATATGGGAGATACACGGGGGCGGGAACAAAAAGGGGTGTGGGAGGGACAAGCAGGCAGAGATTTGAGCAGAGTTTAGGGTGGGACTCTTAAGCATAAAAAGTGCGTACCTTGGAACAACCGGAGACGTTGTATTTATAGCGCGAGAGTCCTGATTGATTTAGGTAACAAATCAATCAGATACCCAATCGGATTCTCCTTCCTTATGAGATAGGGATCATTCCTTGTCAAGGCAATCTCCAAGATTACCTTTCTTATCTGAGGTTATCACGTTGCATGATTTTAGGAGATTGTGATTCGGTTTCCTTGTGAAGATCCGTGCGCTAAACCAACACGACCTTTCCTTAATTACTTCTCTAGTCATTCCAGCGTGTCATGCTGCTTGATGGTTATAATTGATGTATGGTCTGACGAAGCCCTATGGTTTGCATGCGGGTGCCGAGGCCCTCCACATGGCTCGCAGATTTCTGGCTGTCGAAGGCCCACGCGTGTGATGGGCCCTTCCAAGGCCCTAGCAGGGCCCAGATAGGGTTCTTGACAGATTATGAATTGGGCCCTTACTGGGCTTGGATGGGGCCTATGCTGACGTGGCAGCCATGTCGTAATTGTGTGGTAACAATAGTCCCCCAAGTCCAAGCCTATTATTTATAATGGGCGTGGGACTTTTGAGGATATTCACCATTTGACGTGCCTCGCAGGAAATATATTCTCACGGTGGTTCGGCAGGAAGTAATTTGACCTCCCCCTAATATATAGTCCCCCAAGTCCGAAGTCGAACATTCATGACAGGTGAGGGCTTCAAGGGGTCGGGCGGTGGAGAGCATCATGGAGTTTCATCCGGAGTGGGACCTTTCTTCCCTTCGGTAGTACTCTTCTGAAGCTCTGGTTCGCGATGCCTTTTGCCTATCCGAAGTTTCGATTCTGTGTGCGCGTGGGGGGAAGACGCTTTAAATATGAGAATCATTCCCCTAGCATTGATGACGCAGACACCTGGTGGAATCCGAAAGGTTGGCGTCTTCAATGCCCTGGGGAGGTAGAACGTCCGTGCACCATTTCAGATCCCCTGTTATGACCGTACTTATTGCATTACACCTCTTTCCATCGTTAGACTGTTGCATTTAACTTGCCATTATCGTGCGATCGGAACAGAGATAGAAAACGTGTGATGGTGGTGCGGCTGGAGGGCTGGCATCCAAGATGTCCGTCAGTATGAGAATCAACATTCAGAGGACCAAAAATCTGGCCAATCAACGTTCAGGGGACCAAACGTACGGGGTGGGGATTTAGGTTTAGCAGCCTTAGCCCGACCCTCCCCTGAACGGTTGGACTTGGGGGGGGTCTCCCATTGCCAGAAAAGGCATCAACGGCCTTTTTTTGAGTAGTATGGCCTAATTAGCCACCAAATCAACTTAGGTTGGTTTGGGAGACTCCCGATCATGGTGAAATCAGGTTTCCCAACCTGGGCGGAGCCAGCGTAGACCAGGGGATAGGGTTAGTAGATCTAGTTACCCCATTCATGTGCCGGCCCAATGAGGCAGCGGGGGTTGGGGAATATATTGCAGTTATATATGCTCCTGTATTGTATTTCGTGTTTAATAAAAAAGGTACCAAGTTACTTCCATATTTGCGTGTGTATGCCCATATTTTACATACTTGTTTCGGGCCTCGTCGTGATCAACACTCCTTTGCTATTGTTATCATGGTTTAGCGTTCGCGTACTCACACCACCACGCGCTCAGATATATTCCCCTAGGGTTTGCCAGACGTGTTTTTAATTCCACGCCACGTGTCGGCTCAACCGACTGCTGGTACCCCATTGGGCTTATAAATACGACAGGGCATTCCTAACTCACCATTTCCCAGCCGTTTTGTCGTCATACCTGGACCTTTGATTACTTCCGGTCATGTCAGGCTTCTATTTTTCCAAAGTCCCTAAATTCAAGATTAGGCGCGGGGGAATAGTAGAGGATGTCTCTCCTCCCCATTTGGCGTCCTCCGCGGTGTCTAGTTCTAGGCCCATAGTGTTGCGGGCCCGAGAGCGGGATGGGTCACTCACTGCTTCGCTGCCTGAGGGAGGTGAGAGCGGACGTCCCGTTGCCAACGAATCCTGCTAGACGTGGGTCCTCTTCTGGGAACGTTAGGTCGTCAGCGGGAAAGAAACCAAAGGTCGAGAGTGGGGAACGGGCGTCCCGGACGCCTGTTTCTCCCCTTCCCGGCAGGCGTGAGTACATTAATATTGGAGCCTGTCAAGACGAGATGGATCCGTCAGTCATAGAGAAGCTACCTTCAGCGGTTGCCCTTGCGGCTACTTCAGTTCATAAATATTGGACATCTCCCTTTGGGAAGGTGGTAGATACCGCGGAGGTAACGGAGTTGATGAAGTTGGCCGAAATGTATACCTCTCGTAGTCATGTGTTGAATTGCGAGTTGTATAAAATGTTGGAGATGAGGGTTGCCGAAATACGATGCGCCTTGGAGAAGATGAAAATCTTTGAATCAATGAGGGCGAAATCAAACGCGCCGGAGCACGACTCGCGTTTTGGAAGGCGCGAGTCGCGCAACGTCTGACGTTACGAAGGCCTGGACGATCCGGAAGGCGTGTCTGCTGCCCGGAAGAAGGTCGAGTCTCAGTTGAAGTCTTGCCAGAATATGATACAGGCCAAAGATAGAGAACTGACCGAGGTTTCGAACGAGCTAGCGAAGGCTAAAGGCCTCCTAGCAAAATTGGGGGTCCCCGGCTATCTAAAAACGTGGGATTACGTGTATAGGTCATACTTCTTTAGCCATGCTGTTGCATGGATATTTTATGTAACCGAGTATTGAGATTGTAGTGAAAGTTTTTACGTTCGTTCCGAATGTTTGCGCACTTGATACCTTACTACGCGAGCTTTGTAACGTTTGTCGCGGTTCATGCTCCCTCGCGACCAAAAGAGCCACAATTGCACGCATGCGCGTCGGATGTTTATCCAGTGATTTGAAAGAGTTGGTCGTGAATCGCGCTCCCTTGCGGCGGAGCTTTTTGTACTTACTTGCTTTACGCGTAAAATGTTTACTCAGCGAGTTAATAGAGTTGGCCGCGAACCACACTCCCTCGCTGTCGGGTTAATTGTACTTGCTTTCTTCGCGTAAAATGTTTACCCAATGAGTTAATAGGGTTGGCCGCGAACCCACTCCCTCGCTGCTCCACACTTGCTTTCTTCTGGCGCCGAGTTAATTGGCCGCGAACCACACTCCCTCGCCGCTAGGTAAATTGCTTTCTTTCTTCGCGTAAAATGTTTACCCAATGAGTTAATAGAGTTGGCCATGAACCACACCTCCTCGCCCTTATTCTTTGTACCCTTTCTTACGCGTAAATGTTTACCCAAAGAGTTTAATAGAGTTGGTCGCGAACCACACCCCTCGCTGCCGTGTTCTTTGTAATTGCTTTCTTACGCGTAAAATGTTTACCCAATGAGTTAATAGAGTTGGCCGCGAACCACACCCTCGCTACCGGTTAATTGTACTTGGTTTCTTACGCGTAAAATGTTTACCCAGTGAGTTAATAGAGTTGGCCGCAAACCACACTCCCTCGCTGCCATGTTCTTTGTACCTGCTTTCTTACGCGTAAAATGTTTACCCAGCGAGTTAATAGAGTTGGCCGCGAACCACACTCCCTCGCTACCGGGTTAATTGTACTTGGTTTCTTACGCGTAAAATGTTTACCCAGCGAGTTAATAGAGTTGGCCGCAAACCACACTCCCTCGCTGCCATGTTCTTTGTACCTGCTTTCTTACGCGTAAAATGTTTACCCAGCGAGTTTCATAGAGTTGGCTGCAAACCATACTCCCTCGCTGCCGGGTTAATTGTACTTGCTTTCTTACGCGTAAAATGTTTACCTAGCGAGTTTAATAGAGTTGGCCGCGAACCACACTCCCTCGCTGCTGGGTTAATTGTACTTGCTTTCTTACGCGTAAAATGTTTACCCAGCGAGTTAATAGAGTTGGCCGCGAACCACACTCCCTCGCTGCCGTGTTCCTTGTACCTGCTTTCTTACGCGTAAAATGTTTACCCAGCGAGTTAATAGAGTTGGCCGCGAACCACACACCCTCGCTGCTGGGTTCTTTGTACCTGCTTTTTTACGCGTAAAATGTTTACCCAGCGAGTTTAATAGAGTTGGCCACGAACCACACTCCCTCGCTGCCGGGTTAATTGTACTTACTTTCTTATGCGTAAAATATTTACCCAGCGAGTTAATAGAGTTGGCCGCGAACCACACTCCCTCGCTGCCGGGTTAATTGTACTTGCTTTATTACGCGTAAAATGTTTACCAAACGAGTTAATAGAGTTGGCCGCGAACCACACTCCCTCGCTGCCGTGTTCTTTGTACACCGCTTTCTTCGTAAAATGTTTACCCATCGAGTTAATAGAATTGGCCGCGAACCACACTCCTCACTGCTGTAGTGTTCTTTGTACCTACTTTCTTCTGGCGTAAAATGTTTACCCAATGAGTTAATAGAGTTGGTCATGAACCACACTCCCTCGCCGCCGTGTTCCTTGTACCGCTTTCTTCTGCGTAAAATGTTTACCCAATGAGTTAATAGAGTTGGCCGCGAACCACACTCCCTCGCTTGGTTCTTTGTACCGCTTTCTTACGCGTAAAATGTTTACCCAATGAGTTTAATAGAGTTGGCCATGAACCACACTCCTCATTGCCGGGTTAATTGTACTTACTTTCTTATCGTAAAATATTTACCCAATGAAGTTAATAGAGTTGGCCATGAACCACACCCTCGTGCCGGGTTAATTGTACTTGCTTTCTTCTGGCGTAAAATGTTTACCCAATGAGTTAATAGAGTTGGCCGCAAACCACACTCCCTCGCTGCCATGTTCTTTATTTACCGCTTTCTTCGCGTAAAATGTTTACCCAGCGAGTTAATAGAGTTGGCCGCGAACCACACTCCCTCGCTACCGGGTTAATTGTACTTGGTTTCTTACGCGTAAAATGTTTTCCCAATGAGTTAATAGAGTTGGCCGCAAACCACACTCCCTCGCCGCCATGTTCTTTGTACCGCTTTCTTCTGCGTAAAATGTTTACCCAAATGAGTTTCATAGAGTTGGTCGCAAACCATACTCCCTCGCCGCTTAGGTTAATTGTACTTGCTTTCTTACGCGTAAAATGTTTACCTAGCGAGTTTAATAGAGTTGGTCGCGAACCACACTCCCTCATTTCTTTGGTTAATTGTACTTGCTTTCTTCTGTAAAATGTTTACCCAAATGAGTTAATAGAGTTGGCCGCGAACCACACTCTCTCGCCGCCGTGTTCCTTGGACATTTCTTCTGCGTAAAATGTTTACCCAATGAGTTAATAGAGTTGGCCGCGAACCACACACCCTCGCTGCTGGGTTCTTTGTACCTGCATTTTTACACGTAAAATGTTTACCCAGCGAGTTTAATAGAGTTGGCCGCGAACCACACTCCCTCGCTGCCGGGTTAATTGTACTTACTTTCTTATGCGTAAAATATTTACCCAGCGAGTTAATAGAGTTGGCCGCGAACCACACTCCCTCGCTGCCGGGTTAATTGTACTTGCTTTATTACGCGTAAAATATTTACCAAACGAGTTAATAGAGTTGGCCATGAACCACACTCCTCGCGCCGTGTTCTTTGTACCGCTTTCTTCGCGTAAAATGTTTACCCAATGAGTTAATAGAATTGGCCGCGAACCACACCCTCGCTGCCGTGTTCTTTGTACCTACTTTCTTACGCGTAAAATGTTTACCCAATGAGTTAATAGAGTTGGCCGCGAACCACACTCCTCGCTACCGTGTTCTTTGTACCGCTTTCTTCTGCAGCGTAAAATGTTTACCCAATGAGTTAATAGAGTTGGCCATGAACCACACCCTCTCATTCTTTGGGTTCTTTGTACCGCTTTCTTACGTAAAATGTTTACCCAATGAGTTTAATAGAGTTGGCATGAACCACACTCCCTCATTGCTTAGGTTAATTGTACTTACTTTCTTATGCGTAAAATATTTACCCAATGAGTTAATAGAGTTGGCCATGAACCACACTCCCTCATTGCCGGGTTAATTGTACTTGCTTTCTTCTGCGTAAAATGTTTACCCAATGAGTTAATAGAGTTGGCCGCGAACCACACTCCCTCGCTGCCGTGTTCTTTGTACCGCTTTCTTCGCGTAAAATGTTTACCCAACGAGTTTAATAGAGTTGGCCATGAACCACACTCTCTCGCTTGCTTAGGGTTAATTGTACTTGCTTTCTTCGCGCAAAATGTTTACCCAATGAGTTTAATAGAGTTGGTCATGAACCACACTCCCTCATTGCCGGGTTAATTGTACTTGCTTTCTTACGCAAAAATGTTTACCCAATGAGTTTAATAGAGTTGGCCATGAACCACACTCCTCATTGCCGGGTTAATTGTACTTGCTTTCTTCTGCGCAAAATGTTTACCCAATGAGTTTAATAGAGTTGGCCATGAACCACACCCTCGTTGCTTAGGTTAATTGTACTTGCTTTCTTACGCGTAAAATGTTTACCCAATGAGTTAATAGAGTTGGTCATGAACCACACTCCTCGTTGTCGGGTAAATTGTACTTGCTTTCTTACGCGTAAAATGTTTCCCAATGAGTTAATAGAGTTGGCATGAACCACAATCCCTCACGCCATGTTCTTTGTACACCTTTTTCTGCGTAAAAAATTTTACCCAATGAGTTTAATAGAGTTGGCGGCGAACCACACTCTCTCTCATTCTTTGGGTTAATTGTACTTGCTTTCTTCTGCGTAAAATGTTTACCCAATGAGTTTAATAGAGTTGGCCATGAACCACAC
Organism: Forsythia suspensa; assembly: GCA_023638005.1. Classification (NCBI taxonomy): domain Eukaryota; kingdom Viridiplantae; phylum Streptophyta; class Magnoliopsida; order Lamiales; family Oleaceae; genus Forsythia; species Forsythia suspensa. Next base: position 12,064,572 of record CM042668.1, read on the forward strand.
CCTCATCTGCCAAGGTTAATTGTACTTGGTTTCTTCGCGTAAAATGTTTACCCAATGAGTTAATAGAGTTGGTCATGAACCACACTCCCTCATTGCTAGGTAAATTGTATTTGCTTTCTTCTGCGTAAAATGTTTACCCAATGAGTTAATAGAGTTGGTCATGAACCACACTCAGTTCTTTGCCGTGTTCTTTGTACCCTTTCTTACATGTAAAATGTTTACCCAATGAGTTTAATAGAGTTGGCATGAACCACACCCCTCGCCGCCGTGTTCTTTGTACCCTTTCTTCGCGTAAAATGTTTACCAGTGAGTTAATAGAATTGACCGCGAACCACACTCCTTGCCGCTTTTCTTTGTACCTACTTTCTTACGCGTAAAATGTTTACCCAACGAGTTTAATAGAGTTGGTCATGAACCACACCTCCCTCATTGCCGGGTTAATTGTACTTGCTTTCTTCGCGTAAAATGTTTACCCAATGAGTTTAATAGAGTTGGTCGCGAACCACACTCCCTCATTCTTAGGGTTAATTGTACTTGCTTTCTTCTGCGTAAAATGTTTACCCAATGAAGTTAATAGAGTTGGCCGCGAACCACACTCTCTCTTTGCCGTGTTCTTTGTACCGCTTTCTTACGCGTAAAATGTTTACCTGGGGAGTTTAATAGAGTTGGCCGTGAACCACACTCCCTCATTGCCGGGTTAATTGTACTTGCTTTCTTCTGCTGCAAAATGTTTACCCAATGAGTTTAATAGAGTTGGTCATGAACCACACTCCTCATTCTTTGTGTTCTTTGTACCTACTTCTCTTACGCGTAAAATGTTTACCCAGCAAGTTTAATAGAGTTGGCCGCGAACCACACTCACTTGCTGCCGTGTTCTTTGTACTTGCTTTCTTACCCCTAAAATGTTTATCCAGCGAGTTAATAGAGTTGGCCGCGAACCACAATCCCTCGCTGCCGTGTTCTTTGTACCTGCTTTCTTACTCGTAAAATGTTTACCCAGTGAGTTTAATAGAGTTGGCCGCGAACCACACTCCCTCGCTGCTGGGCCGATTGTTACTCTTCGCATGTAGAGCACTTTGGATTCGTAAAGAACGAATATTATAACACGGCACTGCGCTTCTTGGCGTCCGCCAAAGAATTGTAAAAAACCAAAACAATGCTAAAACGGTATTCATCGGTGATATGGCCTCGGATGGGCGATGTTCCAAGGTGTCTTGCCTCTCGTCCCTCGGGATCTTCCAGGTCTATAAGTTCCGGGCGAATTTCTTCGATGACCTTGTAAGGTCCTTCCCAGTGGGCCCTAGAGTTCCCGGTCCCCGCTTCCTTATTAGCTTGGAATATCTTTTTCGGGACAAAATCATTGACACGAAAACTTACGCCTGACCTTGGGTTATAATATTGGACCATCTTTCGTTGGTAAACCGCGAGGCGGTTGCGACTCAAGTGTCTCTCATCTAGCGTGTCGAGGCCCGCTCTTTGTGAACCCTCGGCCACCTCGTTGAAGTGTAGGTGTGCAGGCGAGGTATTCCTATCTCGACGGGGATCATTGCTTCTGCCCCATATGCCATGGAGAACGGGGTTTCGCCTGTGGCCGTGCGGGAGGTGGTTCGGTAGGACCACAGGGTCTCGGGTAGTTCTTCGGCCCATCCCCCTTTTGCCGATTCTAGTTTTCGTTTGAGTGTGTGCTTAATGATTTTATTCACGGCTTCCACCTGGCCGTTGGATTGTGGGTAATAGGGGGTGGAGAAATCTCTTCGGATGCCAAGATTCTCACAGTTCGCGTTAAACTTCATCCCAGCAAATTGCGTGCCGTTGTCGGAGACGACAGAATGGAGAATGCCGAAGCGGCAGACAATATTTTTCCACACAAATTTCTAGGCATTCTCCTCTGTGATTTTGGCCAGAGGCTCGGCTTCACACCACTTGGTGAAGTAATCTACCGCTACAATGGCGAACTTGACCCCACCCCTCCCAGTCGGGAGGGGACCGATGAAGTCGATCCCCCATTTGGCGAAGGGCCAGGGACTAGTGACTGGAGTAAGGTTCTGAGCGGGGAGCTTCGGAACTGCCGCGAACTTCTGACATCTGTCGCACCTTTTCGCGAAATTGTGGAAATCTTTTTTCATGGTCGGCCAATAGTACCCTTGTTTCAAGGATTTTTGCGCCAAGGCCATCCCTCTCGAGTGATTGCCGCATATCTCTTCGTGTATTTCTTTCATCACGTATACTGCTTCCTCTTGCGTTAGGCAGCGTAAGAGGGGGTGGCTGAATCTCCTTTTATATAAAATTCCGTCCTGTAATACGAATTTGGCAGCCCTTCTGCAGAGCTTCTGTGCCTCCAATTTGTCTTTGGGTGACACCTGACTAATTAGATATTCGGTAATCTCCTTCATCCATTTCGGGGAATCGGAGATGGTTAGGACGGAGGGTGCGGTAGCGTCCTCGGTTGAAGGTCGGTTAAGCTTCTCAACTGGGATGGCCTTCATTAGGTCGGAGTCCCTACTGCTTGCCAGTTTTGAGAGGGCGTCGGCATAGCTATTTTCCATTCGTGGGATCTGGAGAAGTTCGTATTCTTTGAAGTGGGACAACTGGTCCTTAGCTTTTGTTAAGTAGGACACCATGCATTGTTCACGTGTCGCCGAAGGTCCCATTAACTTTGCCTTACGACAAGTCGTGAATCGCTATGAATTTGGAGCTTCCTTGCCTTCATCTCCGTGCTAGTCTCAAGCACGCTAGTAGGGCCTCGTGATTCTCACTGCGTTGTTGGAGGCTTTGAATTCCGTGCGCGCGGCTGCAGCTTGAGATTATGGCCATCCGGGGCGATCAAGAGGGATCTCGGCTCCATTTCAGCCCTTCCCGAGGATCTATCGACAATAACTTCCATGTCGGTACCTCCAAGGGTCGGGCTTCAAGCGGATCATCGGGGATATGAGCGAATTCAGCCACAAAATCAGCTAAAGCTTGTCCTTTTATCGAAGGCCGTGGCTTATAACTGATGTCAAATTGACTAAGTTCTACCGACCATTTCATCAATCGCCCTAAAGTATCTGGTTTCTGGAGTATTTGCCATAGGGGGAGGTTCGTCAAGACATCTATGCTGTGGGACTGGAAGTATGGTCGAAGCTTCCTGGAGGCGACGATTAATGACAGAGCGAGTTTTTCCATGTCTGGATATCTTGTTTCCGCGTCCTGCAGGGCTTTGCTTACGTAATAGACAGGGAATTGTGCTGGACCCTCCTCACGGATTAGCACCGAGCTAATTGCCTTTTCCGAGACGGCGAGGTAAACGAGCAATGTTTCTCCATTCTTGGGCTTGGATAGCAATGGTGATTTTCTGAGGAGGACCTTGAGGTCTTGGAAGGACTTTTCGCACTCCTCGGTCCACTCGAACCGCTTCCCCCCTTTTATGGTTTGAAAGAAAGGTTGGCAACGATCGGTCGCCTTGGATATAAACCGATTCAGAGCTGCCAATCTCCCTGTCAGACTTTGGACTTCCTTGGGGGAGGATGGTGACCGCATCTCGATGAGCGCTCTGATCTTTTCGGGATTGGCCTCTATCCCCCGCTGATTGACCATGTAGCCGAGGAACTTTCCGGATGCGACCCCAAACGCGCACTTCAAGGGGTTAAGCTTCATGCGATATTTGCGAAGGGTTTCGAACATTCCCCTCAAGTGGCCTATGTGGTCCTCTGCGTTGACGCTCTTCACCAACATATCGTCGACGTATACCTCCATCGTGTTCCCAATTTGTCCGGCGAACATACGATTTACCAGCCGTTGATATGTGGCTCCCGCGTTCTTCAAGCCGAATGGCATCATCTTATAGCAGTATAGCCCTCGGTCCGTAATAAACGACGTGTGATCCTCGTCCCCTGTGAACATCGGGATCTAGTTGTAGCCCGAGTATGCGTCCATGAAACTAAGCAACTTGTGGCCGGCAGTCGCATGCGCGGCAATGGGAAACTATCTTTAGGGCACGTCTGGTTTAGATCGGAGAAGTCGATGCATACCCTCCACTTCTTGGCACTCTTCCGAACCAACACCGGTTGGATACCCACTGGAGGTAAATCGCTTCTCTGATGAATCCACTGGCCAGTAGCTTGTCAACTTCCTCCTTCAGGGCCTGGTACCTCTCGGCACTTAGAGGCCTTTTTTTTTAATCCTGGGGCGCACTTTTGGATCTATTTTCAAGACGTGGCACGCGATCGATGGGTCGATCCCGACCATGTCGCTGTGTTTCCATGCGAAGACGTCTGCGTTCTCTCAGAAAAACTGGTTCAGCTCTTTCTTCATCTTTTCCTCGAGCCTCCCTCCCACCTGCAACATCTGGGTTGGTTCTGAGGGGCTTACCAGAAATGTTTCCAGCTCCTCGGCTGGGGAAGCGAGAGAATCTGAGGCTATGATTCGGGGGTCTAGACCTTCGTCCAGGATCAATTCTTCATCCAATCCTTCGCCGTCAACTTCCGTTGATTCTGAGTGCGTGGTCCTTTCCATTGGGGGGGTGCCCTGGCGCTCGGCGACCTCCTGCAATCCATCCACGTCATGGGAGCGACGGCAGTCCAATGAACCAGGCGGCGAAGGGCTTCTCTGGGTACGACTACGCTTGGGTCCCTGCTGGAGGGGCCGATCATCCAGCCAGCCAAGCGCGCCTCCATCCGGCCATCCAACTCTGTGTCCCGATCCCCGGTCCCTACCGTCCGCTTCATCGATATTCGAGTGCCATGTTCTTTTGGGTAGAAGACATGTTTTACCACAAGCACTTGGTCGTGTAAGGTTTTTCGATTCCCACAGACGGCGCCAATCTGTTGACGTCTGAACCTGCACCAGTCCACGTGCCAACAGATCTCCAGTCACTTCCCTGTCATCTCGTATGTTACATGCACACTAGGACGACCGTTAGGCACCAAGATTTCCGGAAAAAAAGGGTCCGGCGATCGTTGGCACTCCGACGATCAAGTCAACTGCCGGTATATGGGAGATACACGGGGGCGGGAACAAAAAGGGGTGTGGGAGGGACAAGCAGGCAGAGATTTGAGCAGAGTTTAGGGTGGGACTCTTAAGCATAAAAAGTGCGTACCTTGGAACAACCGGAGACGTTGTATTTATAGCGCGAGAGTCCTGATTGATTTAGGTAACAAATCAATCAGATACCCAATCGGATTCTTCTTCCTTATGAGATAGGGATCATTCCTTGTCAAGGCAATCTCCAAGATTACCTTCCTTATCTGAGGTTATCACGTTGCATGATTTAAGGAGATTGTGATTCGGTTTCCTTGTGAAGATCCGTGCGCTAAACCAACGCGACCTTTCCTTAATTACTTCTCTAGTCATTCCGGCGTGTCATGCTGCTTGCTGGTTATAATTGATGTATGGTCTGAAGAGGCCCTATGGTTCGCATGCGGGCGCCGAGGCCCTCCACATAGCTCGCGGATTTCTGGCTGTCGAAGGCCCAAGCAGGGCCCAGATAGAGTTCTTGACAGATTATGAACTGGGCCCTTACTGGGCTTGGATGGGGCCTATGCTGACGTAGCAGCCATGTCGGAATCGTATGGTAACACCAGTAATCCAGGGTCTGACCACTGGAGAGGAATAGTAAGAGTACTGAGATACTTGAGATATACTCGTGATTATAGACTGCACTATACCAGATATCCCGTAGTTATTGAAGAATATACCGACGCTAATTGGATATCTGATATCAAGGACTCAAAGTCTACCAGTGGATTTGTATTCACTTTGGGAGGTGCAGGGATATCGTGGAAATCCTCTAAACAAACAGTTATTGCGAGATCTACCATGGAATCCGAGTTTATAGCTCTGGATAAATGTGGTGAAGAGGCTGAATGGCTACGCAATTTCTTAGAGGATATTCCAAGATGGTCAAAACTGTGCCAGCAATTTGCATACATTGTGATAGTCAATATGCGATTGGAAGGGCACAAAGCAACATGTACAATGGTAAGTCTAGACACATCGTCGTAGACATAATACCATAAGACAGTTACTCTCAACTGGAGTTATTTCTATTGACTATGTAAAGTCTAAAGATAACATTGCGGATCCGCTAACCAAAGGGTTAAATAGAGAGTTAGTTGCAAATTCATCTAGAGGAATGGGACTTAAGCCTCTGAAAGAATAAGTTATTGTAATGGAAACTCAACCTAACTGACTGGAGATCCCAAGATCTAGGTTCAATGAGAAAACCTAATTACAAATACTTAATAAGATCATCAGAGGGTTAACTCCCATCCCATTCTCGTAATAACAGTGATGCCCGTGGAAAGAGGATAAGCAATAGGCTTTTAATGATTCTTATGCGTCGGAAATCCGAGCGGAGTAATGCGGGTTACTCTTAATTAAGAAATCACCTATGTGAGGGAGAAGTGGGGCCGCTTCGAAGGGAATTGTGAGGCTCAATTCTTAATAACTCTCACTGAACCAGGCATATGTTCATGGCCACAAACGAACGTACTCAATGAGAACCGAAATGTGTTAGGAAGAATCACGTGAGGTACATCATCGTTTACACAAAAGGCAGAATAGTTCAAAGACATCGTGTCTACTAATCATCTAGTAAAGTAAATGTACTTTAACAAGAGAAGGTTCAAAGGTAACTCCTACCTATCCTATGTAGGTTTCAACTATGGAACTTTATCATCAAGTATTCCGTGTCTCTGTCAATTTCCTTTCATGTGGGGGATTGTTGGAAAATATATTGGAGGAAAATAGATTTTCACTAATGAAGTGAAATTGAATCCCACATTGCTTGAGAAGTGGGATTGGGAGAGGAGCCTTAAAAGGGATTACAATCCCACATTGGTTACAAATGGAATAGTGGGAATTTATGGGAAATATAAATAGTTCCATCCCACATTGAAAAATGGATAAAATATGGAAATGTGTGGAAAACTTAAATATTTGTCCCACATCGGATAAAAATAAGATTGTGGACCAATTTATATATGGTTAACTTTTTGTAAGGTGTAACCAATTGTTGCATAGAGAATCCTCCGTTGCCTACTCTGCGCTGCAGGGGGGGTGCAAATCTTGAACCGACTTGGCCTTCGAGCCTTGAACTTGTGTGCGTACACGAATGTCGGACCGAATGAACCAAAAATTGGCCACAAAGTGCAAGCTACGTTTTGGATTTAAAAACGTAACTCCAAAACTTATATCCATTTATTCTCAGAACACCAAAACGCTTTTGTAACTCCAAAACGCGTCTGGAGTAAAGCGATTATCTTGAATGCATAAGGCTCCTCCTTGCCTATATATACAAACAACAATCTTCATCCAAAACACAACAATTCTTACTCCACGAAACCTCTCTGCATTCTCATTCCTGACTATTTCCAGTCGCTTGGTGATTCTGTTCCGGCATATTCTCAGCTGCAGTACAAGCTGATGTATCCTGGGAAGCAAGCGCTCGCGTTACTTTGGTGAGGGGGCGAATTTTGCTTTAAGGACACTGTGTTGAACACAGGTCTCGGCTCCAAGGCGTTGATTTTATTTGCCTATCCATCACTGTCATTTTTACTGCTTAAGCATCTTGATAATCGCTTTAGGACACTGCTTTGTTTTGTTCGCTGTTTAACAGATTTATGTAACATTCACAACGTTGTGTTTGAGGTGGGTATTAATGAAAATGTAGCTTGTGATGAGTGTGTGCCATGATTTGCAGACACACGACGACATGAGCATAGCATGACAGATTTGTAACCTCAAGAAAATTTGTGTCAAAACGTCTGCTGGAAGAAAATCAGCCATTGTTGCTTTCCTGAATCTTCTTTGACTTCTAATAATTCAGAGAAGACCCACCACCGCTGATGCTTAATGTTTAGAGCTTTGAGAGTGAAGAAAAAAGATAACATCAAAAACCAAAGCATACATGTGCCACACATTTAACGAACAAGTCATAAATGACAGCATTTTTTTGAGTCTGGCACAAGGGCTGTTATATCAGTATGTTCTCTTCGAATGATTTTACTGCAGTATTTTAATTGACTGTGTGATATAAACTTGTCTTCTGCTCAAGGTTATCTCTATTAATTAAATCAAAGCCATCCCCCCTCCAAAAAAAATAAAATAAAAAATTTGAGTCCAATGTTGTTGGTGAAAGTTAACGTCACAAAACAGTAGGCACAGCTAGGTGCACTTGGTTAAACAATCCAATGAACTGGGATTAATATTAAAAAATTTTAGTCGCAGTACAATTTTTCACTTTAATTAATTAAAATATAAAAGAGAATTTCCTGAAAACTTAAACCCTGTTTGGTAATATTTTTGCTTGCAAAACAGTTACACGAACATATTTATTTCTTTACGAAAAACATCTAGGGTGCGTTTGATTGCAACATATTTTTCATAGAAAAAATATTTTTTTCCACTTATTTTTCAATTGATACGCTTGGTAGCTACATTTTTTCATAGGAGAAAACGTTTTTTCCCATCTATTTTCTAACTACAGGTTTGATTGATGATCATTTTTTTACAGATAAAACGTTTTCTCATTTCTATATAAATGGCTACATTTTTCTTGAAAACAAGGAAAACATTTTCTTAGGGGGGAGGATGTTTTATTTTCTAGGTAAAATTTGTCTTCTAAATTGATATTTTTCAAATAACAATTTCTTGGCAATTCAATTCCCTGTAATTCATTTTCTTTCCACCCAAATTCAATGTTTCCAATCAAATGCATCCCTAGAAACTTGTTTGGTATAACACAAGAAATAAAAATCTCGACTCTAGTTTTTTGCAATTGATTTTTTTGTATAGTTCATATTTTGTTTACTTTCTTGCATCATTAAAATATGAAAACAATTCTTAACTCCAACAAATTTCATTTTATGAAACCGAAATCTTAAAACTTAATAATAGGAAGGATGGAATAAAAATGATTTGTGAGTAGCGGTGAAATGTTGCTGTATACTACTATTTTCAGTATAAATAGCAATTATTTCACAATTTTTGCCATTGACTAGTCGCTCACTTAAAACAATCTTTTATTTTATATTGGAGATCTCCAATTCGGAGATCTCTTTGGAGTCCGAATGATGCATAGTTGCATATTGCAATGAAAGAGGAATTGGAGGCTCTGGCAAAGCAGATAGCACTCGGGTAATACGCAAACGGCAAACGAAGTGTCATTCCAAATACATTTGGGGTTAGCTTGCAGGTGGGTATTAGGCGAAAAGGGCCATTCATCCATAGTAATGATTCAGTGGCAAGGAAGAGATGAGGAGTATGATAAAAAATAATGCATCCAAAGATATTAAGAATAAACGTGTGTGTGTGTGTGAGAGAGAGAGAGAGAGAGTAGAGAGGATGTCTACAAAGTACAAATACTCAAGTGGAAAAACGCAAGGAAAATTCAAGCCTCCTATTCATATCTAATTTGGTGCTAGCTAGTACCAAACTTGGTTCATGGAGAGAAAAACCAAATATTTCAAATGGGGTACTTTGTGGAGAATGTATTCCTTATCATCCAAACATTATTTCAATGACATTGAATAAGACTAAGAAGTCATAACTCATAACTTTGCAGGTCAAGCAAAAAATAAAAAATAAAAAGATATATGTACCAGTGTTATATATTAAAGGTACTCACTATAAGTTTCTTCAATGACAAAAAAAGAAAAAACACTTCCTCTGTTTCGACACATCCATTACATGGTACAACATTATTTCACAACACAAAAAGTACAAGACAAGCGCACATAGCAGTACTTATATTTTATCAAAAGATTCACTAGCATATAGGCCGAAAAAAAAAAAAAAAAAAAAAAAAGAAGAACGAAGAAGAAGAAGAAGAAGTGAGGAATAGAAACATGGAAGCTAAAGAAGGAAGGTTAAAGACTCTAATCTGGCATTCTTCATATCATTTCGGCAAAGCAAGAGACAGCTTAAGTGCTTCCATGTGTTAAAAACTAGATAAGAGAAGGAACAGAATTTAAGATCTGCAAACTAATAAAGTAAATGACAAAATAATTGCCTATGAACGATCGTTGGAAAAGTAGGAAGCAGGACTACAGAAACAGGAAACTGCATCATTTCTATGCCTGAAAACCAGAAGCGAGATATAAGTTGGACTCAATTATAATGAGTTCTTTGTAAAGTAAGAGAAAAAACATTACTTCCAGATCTGTTAAACCTAAAGAGAGATATAAAGGATTGGTTCTCATTAAACTCAAATGGAAAAATATATACAAGCATGGGCAGAATGCTAGGCCAAAAATTGTGCCAAGAATCTTCCAAAATCAAGGAAAGATAAGGAAAATCTACACAATCAATTCTACAATACATTTAGGGAAAGAAAGAGATATATACTACTTCTCGCTAAATAGTAATCATTGAGATAGATCTACTTCTTACCAAATAATAATCATTTCTTCGATACAATACTATTGCTGTCAACTAGAAAATCTTCTACCTCTTTTAAAACACTTACAAGCCAACAAGCATTTTTTAAATTCAGATTTCAATCACCAACTAGAAAAATGACCTTTTGAGTCCCTAATTAAGCCCTAAATTTTAGATTCACACATACTCTTAAAACCTATGATGCAACGAGATGCAATGGTGGATCTAGGATTTTTAAGTCATGGGGGCCCCAAAAAAATTTTGGAGGGGGCTTTGACGGGGTTCACGCCCCCAAAAAAGTTTTTTGGACAATCTAATCAATCTACAGTAAAATATAATAACCAAATTTAATTTGCAAATTCAAATCACAAATATCAATATACAAAACAACCAAACAATCATTCATTCATTGACCACCCATTTCCATTTCAAAAACAAAAAAATATAGCAAAGTTACGACGTAACATTAATGTATTATATCAAAAAACATCGTAAAGTTACGAATAAATTAGAAATATCTATTTCATTAAAAAAAAGAGTAGTCTTTCACACTTGTTAAGATGAATTTTGTGAGACTTCAATTTGATGATTTTGTGATTTCTCCCACTATTTTTAATCTTTCATTTTTTGACAGTGAGAGACGCAGAGGGCTAAAGGAAGTGGAGTTGGGAAAATAAAAAGGAAACTGTAAAAATCAAATATGGACCATTTACTAAAAAAAAAAATCAAAAAAAGGTAAAAATAAAAAATTTGTCAAATGGGTGTGGGGGCCATGCCCCCATGCCAAATCCGCCCCTGACGAGATGGATACGCGTATTTGATACAACACATATTGAATACGTCGACACGCGATTTTGAAAAACTATCGACGTCGACATCGCCGATCGATTTTTTTTTTTTTCAAATTTTATAGTGTAAAGAAAATAAAATTTTCTCTACATATTTCATAAAAAACAAATATTCAAAAAATGATTTACTCATTTTAACATTAACAAACAACCATTTAAAATATTGACTAGCCTATAAGGATTGATCTATTTTTTTATAAATCCTAAACAAATATTCCAAAGTGTTTGATACGTATCTGACACCGACACGCCGATGCTGGTGGCGTGTCCGTGCTTCTTAGCTTCAAACCCTTAAACATTTTAATTCAAAAATACCCCAAAAATTTGAACTTTTTTTTATTAAATGTTCAAATATAACAAGTACAAAAAAAATTCATTAGGGCTTTGCACAAACATGTTTGGAGAAATATAAAATTGTTGAGGGGTTAAATAAATTGAAAAACAATACGGGGTCATCTTATTGCAGAGGAGAAGTTTCAGGCCTAATGTTTCTTTCAAAAGCCTCAAGGCGTAAGCCTCACCACAAAAAAAAAAAAAATTAAGTTAAAAAATTAAAAGAAAATACAAAATAAGCCTGTAATAATCCATAAACAATCATGACAATTCTCAATAGAACAAACACAAAAATAAATCAACAAAGTAGTAAAGAGAACTTGGTACCAAAACAAAGAAAAATTAAAAGCAAAGAGATAGTTACCTGCTGCCGCCTGCAGGAGTTGTTGTCTGTGCCCGCCGATGTTGCTAAAAAAATTGTAGTAGTCGTTGGTTTGTCTTGGGAGTTGGGCGGCGGTGTAACCGAAGAATTGCAGGAGAGGTTTTGCCTCTGTTTGTCTTGGGTAGCATTAGGTATGGCAAAATGGCAAGGCCGCCTGTCGGCCTAGCCCTTGAAACTCCGGCTCCGTCATGGGCCCGGCTCGCCCAAAGACCACTCGGGCTGAGGCGGGCAAAGTCCCGTGGATTGGTTGCCTTTGTTTGTCTTGGGTAGCATTAGGGATGGCAAAAGGGCGGGGCCACCCGTCGGCTGGCCATGAAAGTCCGACCCATCGTGGGCTAGAGCTTGTCCAAAGATCGGCTCGGCCTGGGGGGTGGCCCGTGAAAAAAAGGGCCGAGCCCCGTGGATTGGTTCGTGTCACGACGGACCGCCCACCACCAGCCGGCTTGTGGGCCAATTTGGTTCCCCGGGACCAAGCAACGGTCACGCTTTTTCTTACTGTTTAAATTGGTACTTCAATTTATTTTTATTTTTTTCAAACGGCTATTTTTTTCTATAAATACCCCTTAAACTTTCCATATTCTTCACAAATTCACAATTATCTCAACCTACAACAATCTGAATAAATTATATTGTCAATATAAGCTATTTTATTGTGTAATTTATTGTTGAATTTCCACATTTCTAATTTTCTACATGTCTACATTTTTAGTTATCTATATTCTACATTTCTACTTTTACATTTCTATTATCTACATGGATCAATACAATTTTCAAGGATGTGCCAAGTCTGCAGACGACCAAAATTGTACAACAAAAATAAACTTTAGCAAAGTGAGATACCATATTTGAAGGAATTAACCTACATTACACCAAGTATAATTGAAATAAATTGAAGAATAAATTAAATAGAAAATAAAATAATATAAATATGGCATAAGAAAATGATCATGCAAGATAAAATATGAAAAATATTACGATTTAAATTGTATTTGGGAATCACAAAGTTTCACAAACGCTTAACAACCAACTATGATACACATTTTATTCGAATATATTGAATCCCTTGAATCAACGACAAGACGGTTATATTTTATTCTACCTACAATTACGATTGTTCAATACACAATATTTATTGTGAAGAACTGGATTACTTATCAGCGTCATTTCAATCATGTATATCCAAATTACATTTTGCAAAAGTCAATTGACTTATCCAAATTACAGAACTTATCCTACATCGTCAATTTTTAAAGATCAAATATCCAAATTACAGTAATTGATTTTATTTTGACAAAAAAATTAGGCATCCAAGCAAGTGATTACAGGAATCGAAAAAACTCCGGCAAAAACCCCCCACAACAAGATGTAACTCATGTAGGTTGTGAAATAAACTATTCATTTTAAGTGTAATAGCCCAATTTACAAGTCCAGTCAAACCAAAATTTCTTGGTCAATTTTGTCAAGCTAAGTTTTAAAAAAATAATAATGATAAGGAATGAAAAGTCATGCGGTGGAGGTTGGGAGAATAAATAAATCTCATATCCCATCTCTCATTCTTTCACTTATCCGCCAAAAAGGAGTAAAAGCTTCAGCCATATTCTCTCTCACACATAACATGAAATTTGGAGGAAAAACAAAAAAGTGGAAGAAGTAATAGGAAATTTTAAGTTTGAAGAATTTATTTTTCTACTTTGATTACAATACGAGGTAGGAAAAGAATTTTGATTTTAAGAATTTGTTTAATTGTCTGTTTGTAGTGGGCTAAGATTAGTAATTCAATTCTTAGCTTTAATTATTAGATTTTACAAAAAGATGAATTATAAGTGATATTAATTAACTACAATTAAAAGAGAATAAGTTTGGCATCTATTTTAATTATTTAATTATTCTATGAAGCAAGCCAAGTGGAATTACATAAGTGAGTTTTGATTTGGATAATTCTATTGTTATCTCAGGAAGTGACTCAAATATCGAAACAGTCTATCAGCCGATTTAGTCTATAAATATAATTAGGACTCTGCAGCTATAAATACAAGGACTATGGTTATTCTAAGGTAGGCATTTTTCAGTACTCAATCTTTATAACACGCATTCTTTTTATGAGACGCACTTTTTTTACACTAAAATTTCACCCTAAACTCTGCTCACATCTCTGTCTACTTGTCCCTCCTATACCTAATTACTTTTGCCCCGTGTATTGTTCCTTATACCGGCAGTTGACTTGATTGTCGAGTACTAACGATCGCCGGACTCTTTTTCTCTGGAGATCTTGGTGCCTAACGGTCGTCCGAGTGTGCAAGTAACATACAAGTTGGCAAAGGAGTGACTGGAGATCTGTTGATACGTGGACGATGCAGTTTCGGCGTCAGCAGTTGGCACCGTCTGTGGAACGAAAAATGTTAAACAACCTAAAACTTGTGGTAAAACGTGTTTTCTACCGGGAAGAGCATGGCAACCGAACACTCCATGGAAGAAGAAGTTGAGTCCCACCACACCGACTTGCGCGGCGAAAAAGCATTCAAGGCTTTCAAAACGTAACCCACCGCAAGAGAAGAAGACAACGACAAAGACGAGCGATCGAGCAACACATCTTGGACCCGAAGTTGGACAACGCCCGGATGAAGGCGGCGCTTGAACGTTGGAGAACCAATCCCTCAAACATGGACCCAAGTGTAGCCGTGCCCGGTGAAGCCCTTCGTGGTCCAGCTCAATAGAAAGTCATCGATCTTAAGATGATTCGCTAATCCTCAACGGGCGAATCCTAAGAACTAGGAGAGATCTCGTGCCTCGTGAGTGGAAAAGCCGGTCGCCTCTGCCAGGTACTTGATAGGTTGGGGGTCGGGGGTCGGGGGTCGGGTCATCTGTGGCTCGACCTCAATCGTTGAGTAGCCAGCGTAGCGAACCCAGTAATGACCACAGAGAGAAGAGAAGGGACTCCAGGGCTGTGGATGAAATACCAAAATGATTGTACGACCTTGACGACGATGAGGACCTCCCGTTCTCCAAAGAGTTGAAGGCTAGAGAACTCTCCGCATGGTTCAAAATGCCTCTTATGGATAAATATAACGGGAGAAGTGATCCCACATATTCCATTGGAGGTTCGATTTCTAAAGGCATTCATCCTCATTTAATACTCCTTCTTAAAGTCCATGCTTGATATAAATAATAGGCTTGGACTTCGAGGACTATTGTTACCACCAGATTTTGGTAAGGCCTCCATGTCAGCAAAGGCCCCATAGACCCGGCGAAGGCCTCGGGGGCCCAGCAAGAGCTTCGTAAATTCTCAGAAGGATACTAGGCCCATCGAACATCTTAACACTCTTGAATCTCTCACAGCGAAGCCCATGAAGGGCCTCGACACCCATGGCCAACCTAGAGAGCCTCGCTGGGCTTCATATTTATTATAACAAACAGATGGCACGATATTTTGGGACAACCAGAGAAGTAATTAAAGAAAGATTGTATTTGATTATCATAAGGATTCTCACAAGGAAACCAAATCTCGATCTCCTAAGTATTAGGCAACGTGATCAACTCAAATAAGGGTTGAAATCTGGGATATTACTTTGACAACCGCTTGTCCTTATCTCATAAGGAAGGAGAATCCAATCAGAGTTCTAATTGACTGCTAACACAAAATAATTAGGACTATGCAGTTATAAATACAAGGACTCTGGTTATTCTATGGTAGGCATTTTTCAGTACTCAATCTTTATAACACGCATTCTTTTTATGATACGCTCTTTTTTTTACACAAAAATTTCACCCTAAACTCTGCTCACATCTCTGTCTGCTTGTCCCTCCTACACCTAATTACTTTCGCCCCCCGTGTATTGTTCTTTATACCGGCAGTTGACTTGATCGTCGGAGTACCAACGATCGCCGACCCTTTTTCTCTGGAGATCTTGGTGCCTAACGGTTGTCCGAGTGTGCAGGTGAAATACAAGTTGGCAGAGGAGTGACTGGAGATCTATTGATACGTGGACGGTGCAGGTTCCGACGTCAACAGACATGCTGAGAAACTAACCCACATAAGTTCTATACAAGATTTCTGAAAATATTGTGCAGTAGAGAGTATCAATGGATAATTTAACATATTTTCATCGATGGCAATAGGACTTGTCTGGTTTGAGCAGCACAATCTAAAGCTCTTACATCTTCCCAGTGCGTACTTAAATTTTCTCTATACGTGATTTTTTGCGTCTTGCAGTATCAATAGCCTGTCTAGCATGTCTTTTGTTAAGGTTGCTTGGTGAATGTATCGTGTGTTTATCTTGTAGTAGGCATGATAAAAGAAGAGAATGAAATAGGAAGTAAACGGACTGCACACATTCCTCTATTTACATATGCTTGATGTACTAAACTGCATGGATTTGCCCTATAACTACTACAAATATTACTAATCGGTATAACAAGAGAATTGAATGATGTATGTCTTGAACGAGTTTCACATCTTTTAGTTGCAAACACATCAATTTATGGCGGCACTACTACTTCGATTTTTCTAACATGAATTCTTTCTTTACGATGTGTGTAGAACTTATCGAAGTGGGAGCATGAAAGACCTACAGGATAAAAACATATATAATTATAAACTTAAAAATGCTAATGTGAAGAAATGATGGATTACTTATCGAGACATCATTTCAATCATGTAAAATACAAAAAACCAAAAATTTATAATCTGCAAAAGTCAATAAATCTGAATATCCAAATTACAGTAATTGACTTACGAAAAAGAACTTATCCTACATCGTCGAAGTTTTAAAGATAAAATATCCAAATTACAGTAATTGACTTTATTTTGACAAAAAAAATTAGGCATCCAAGTGATTACATGAACCGAAAAAAACTCCGACAAAAACTCCACCATCAGAGGATGTTTAACTCATGTATTCATTTAAAGACTGTAGTTTATGGGAAATGCAGCTGTGATGGCAATTGTGATGGCAATTATGATGTTGCAGTACTGGTTGTCAGTGATAAAATTTGCAAAAAAAGTGGCCTTATCTATTCAGGTAAAGGTGAAGAATTTTTATACGTCCTGATTTTACGTACACAAAAACACCACTGTTTGTAAGCAAATGCCAAATAACGAAATAAAATTGGTAATCATCTATATCATCAAGAATGGTAGTACAATAAGCCACCAACTTAACTAATTAACTAATTGACAAAAGTTTATGAAAAACGAAAATGAGCAATATTGACATATCTCATTCAAGTCAAGTGTGCCAGAAATTTAGTTAAATATGAGAAGCAAAAACAATATCATTAGACAACCCACATAAGCATAAAAATTCAAATGAAGATACAAGAATTTTTGTGTTAGCCCTCAATTATGGCCATATATAGGTAACAGCATATTAGCAGCACTATTAGCAACCCCTGGATCTTTTTTTACTTTTTAACATTTAATAAACTTTGTCCTAACAAAAATAATAGATGCCAAATATAAATATCAAATGTTAGGCAATTAGACACATTGGTCTAGTTTTTAATTTTTCTACATACTTGGTTTTCTATAAAATCCCCAACTACTTTTTAAAACTATAATAAAAAATATAACAAATGTAACAATAATAAGAAATATAATAAAAAAAATGTAAAATAAGTGTTACAAAATTTTTTTAAAATAAAAAGTTAGATAGAATTTTCTAAATTATTTTATATTTTGTGGTGTATAGTGAAACTACCCTAAAATTAATAATACAAAATTATAAATGATTGACTCATTCCTCAATTTTAGTGCACGTCACTCATCCGAAATCTAAATCTCACATCCCTCCCCTCCCCTCCCCTCCCCTACATTGAGTAAAGTAGAAGTTAAATTACGATATTCTAATATCTACAAATTTTTTCTAAATCACTCAACAATCACCCAATTTTAATTTTCCTCAAATTTTTAATTTTGATACCTAAATCTTACCATAAATCTTCAATTGCTAGACCACTGAAAAAATCAAGACGACTTACAAGACGAAGAAGCATGGGATATATTTCATGCTCGTAACTCCATTAGTAAATTCTTTAAGGTAAAGTGAATACTAAATAACTCGTTTTTTGATAAATAAATTAATAAAGGCACTTTGCTTGTGAATGCACAACATGTTCAATTGATTTTTTCCTTTTTCTTTTGAGCTTGAGTGATATTTAATTTTATTTGTGTACCGGGTCCTCCTATTTTGGAAGATAATTTTATAGAAGGCAATGTGAACAAGAAGAGTTTGACATTTGTTTCTTTTGTGGTCTTATTTTAGACATTGCAAATCAGTAGTCTAAGTTTTATGTTTAGAAGAAAAACTAGCATATTGGTGCTAAATCAAGTCAAACAATGGTGCGAGTGAGTTTGTTTACCTGTTTGTGTATAGTATAATGTATAAATAAAATAAAGTATGAGAACTCGTAAGCAATGTTTTTTTAAAAAAAATTCATCACTATTATGTTATTTTAATTTTTGCACGTTAATTTTGGGATCCCCCAATTCAAATTCTCTGGCTCCACCACTGTTAGCAACCATATGATAAAGCAGTTACTCCAGTTATCTCCTCTAATTTGTTTGTAATCATCTTCTTCCTTCTCACTCTTCCCTTTTCTTATCATTTTTCACCTAAAGTGATTCAAAACATGATCGTCTTATAAAATTATTCTTATCATTTTTCACATCAAGTGTGATGCGAACCCACAAAGATTAAATCTCGGAACTCACAACAAAGATTGATAATGAACCCCAAGAAAGCTAAAATCAAGCAACAAGACCTTGACCTGATGATTTCTTGAATCAAAGAACCAAGTTTGAATAAATGCCACAAAGATTTACGAATTCTTTGATAAGTATTGGTTTGTTCAATTAACAACAAAGAAGAAAACTGAATCTCACTTTTATCTAATCTCTCAATGAATCAAAGTTGTCTTTTGTCTACAATGAGAAGTGTTTATATAGCAGAAATCAATGAAATCTTGATCTAATTCAGAAATAACTAAAAACTCAACAAAATTAGAGTTCTAATTGGAAAAGGAAACAAAATTCGAAAAAAATCCAGATTTGCCGAATTTTGGCCTGGGCGATTGCCCATTGCAATTCCGGTTGATCGCCTAGGCTAATATTTTAGAACTATGATAATAGAAATAAACAAAGAAACTAAAACATAAATTTTGTTATCGTAAAACATTAACTATTCAATGTTAATAATTTTGTTATCGTAAAACTAAAACATAGATTTTTCAAGAAATAAATAAAGAAACTACTCTATTTATTAAAAATGAAAAATTCTATCATGGGCCGTATGAAGAAATAAAGGGATAGTTTCACCATACACCACAAAATATAAAATAATTTAGAAAATGCTATCTAACTTTTTTATTCTAAAAATATTATTTCTACTTTTGTAACACTTGTTGTTACATTTCATATTAAAAAAAAAAATGAGTGTTACATTTGTTATTTTTAGAATTTAAAATGTCAAAAAATAATTGTAGAATTTTAGCCCCTCGATCCGTAAAAACTTTTGACCAGCTCTCTCAAGGCTTTGTGACATATTTCCTTAGCAGTAAGCGGAAGAGGAAAACTGCCATAGGTTTGATGCAAGTCATTCAGGAAAAGGAAGAAACTCTCTAGGACTATCTTGCTCATTTCAGCAAAGCCACATTGGGTATCAATGACCTTCGATGTAGTTGTAGTGACAACCATAATGAACGAGACCTGGAACCGATCATTTAATATGTCCCTCTCAAAAAATCCATTGGAGTCAATGCAAGAGTTATTAAGGAAGAGAGATAAATGCGTAGATGATGAAGAATCAAAAAGAGTGACTAAGAGTCTGCACGAAGGAAGAGAGCCTGAGACCAACAAGCGAAAGTCTCATGACAACCAGCGTGCAAAGACAATAAAGAGAAATAGAAGGTTAGGCCTCGAGACTGAGCCCAATCTAATAAGTGGCCCCTCGGCCAGAATATAAAGGTAATAAGGTTTTCGCTCCTTTAAATACTTCTCGAGCCCATGTGTTGATGGAAATTTTCGACATGAGAGAGCTTGAGTGGCCTCAAAGAATGGCAACAGCACCAAGTAAGCGAGACAATAGAAAGTATTGCCACTTTCAAAGAGACCACGGATGTGATACCGAAAGTTGATTTCAGCTCAAGGAAGAGCTCGAATGATTGTTGAAAAGAGGTTTCCTAGCTAGTTATGTGAAAAATGATCGTGGGAAAGAAACAACAATAGAGTCACCAACGAACCTGCCTCCTCGGGCGGGAGTAATAAATGTCATCTCATGAGGGACAGTTGCTGGAGGTGACTCGAATTCAGCCAGAAAAAGCTACGCTCGCTTGAGCGGGGTAGGATGTAATCAAAAGAAAACCAGATTCAGTCACGACATAACATTTAGTGAAGAATATCTGATAGGAGTGGTATACCTCTACGATGACGCCCTAGTGATCACAGGCGATATCGCCGATTTTGATGTGTAAAGAGTATTGATAGACAATGGTAGCACATCGGATATTCTGACTTGGGATGCCTTGTTAGGCTTAAAGTCACCACTTGAAAAGTTATGACCGTTCACTACTCCTTTACATGGCTTTGGGATAGCAACAGTAACTCTCGAAGGGATCATAGAGCTACCAGTCACCTTAGGAACCTACCCAGCCAGCATTATGATCATAACGAATTTCTTGGTAGTAAAGACTCTCATAGCTTACAACGCCATATATGGTAGACCTCTCCTGAATGCCGCCAGAGCAGTAGCATCAACTTATTACTAGTCTATGAAGTTTCCAACAAGTCCAAGTGGGATGTGTGAGGGGAGATCAATATGTATCCAGAAAGTGCTATGTAGATAGCATACAAGTTCGAAAGGTTGAGCCTGTGATGATGCTCGACATCGAACCCCTAAATGGAAGAATTGAACTGCTTAACACAACAGATAGGATTAGGGTAGCAGATGGGAAAATGTTGATTATCGATGGATTGCTACAATCTGAAAAGAAGGAAAATGTGATAACTTGCCTACGTGATAATTTAGATGTATTCGCATGAACTCCGAATGACATTCCAGGGATCAGCCCTTCCATATCACAACATCGCTTGGGAGTCTTACCGGGATCAAAACCCATAAAACAAAAATAGGAATTTTGCCCCAGAAAGGCAAAATGCAATAAAATACGACGTGCAAAAACTGCTCGTGACAGGTTTCATTAGGGAGGTACATCGTCTTCTTGGGCACGAGCCAGGGTGTGTAGCGTAGCGTGTCGATCTCATCCTCCTGTGCCTTGGCCCTAGTGTCAACCAATTTAGCTTGGCTGGTCATCTCATCCATCTACTTCTTCAAGCTAGCAATCTTCGCTTTCCTCTTCGCGTCTTGAAGATCCATATGTTCCAAGTGTCTCTCCAGCTCTTCGTTTGCTAAGGCCATGGAATCCTACATAGTGATCTCTGATAAACATGTTCCAAGGTCAAAATCATTTATAAAGTTGACACAAAATAATAATAAAGAAAGGAAAGAAGAGGGAAGAGATGAGACATTACCCTTATAGTATACACTACCAAGGTCTTGTTGACAAACGAAACCTTCCTCCGGGATAAACCAGTATGCAGGGGCTCAATTGCGCAGCTTCGACCAACTCAAGGTCCCTGTTGGAGTTAGTGGGTGGAAAGCAAATATCATGGAGAGTAGTCTGATCCTCAAGAGGATCATCATTGTGCTAATCAATAGGCGCATCCTTGAGGTGTCTCTCTCGGTCGTCTCCTTTCTCTACGTTGGTGGTGGTTAGAATCTCCTTTCCTGAGGCAGATCCTTTGCCTTTGTATGAGGACCTCATCCTCTTGCTCGGTGCAGAATCCTCCACTGGCCCTCGTCGTCAGTGGCTAAAGGAATAGAGTTCAACACAATATTCAAATCATACTTCATACATGTATAAGAAAAGCAACAATTAGTCTAGAAAGATAGCTCCATATAATGTGTAAAAGCAAAAAGGTTAGCAGAGGGGGTGCCTACCAACAGGACAACCGATTCCCACAGTCAACATGTTCCGATCTGTTAAAACCTTATTTAGCTCCAAGCCGGGAGGGTCTAAATTGATAAGCTGGTCAATTTGTTTTTAACGATAGGAAGTGGTGCCTATTGGGCTATTGAATAGTCGGATTTGTGGATGTTTCCAAAAGGTATCAAACGGAAAACTACCAGTAATAGGCCTAACGAAGAAAAAAAATGGGTCTTCCACCTGCTCTTCAAATTCCTATAGTGGGGCACGTGGAAAAGGACTTGGGCGGAAAAATATACGTAACTGTCACAGGGCGCGAGGCGCTGAATTTCAAAAATACACCTAAAAAGGTCAATAGATGGATCGATATCATGAAGAAGGCACATGCACAGAAAATAGAAGGCTAATCTCCAAACGTTTGGGCCACCTGGCTGGGAGTTAAGTGAAATTCATGAAACATGGCGACGAAAAGGGGATGTATTGGAAACCCAAGACCTCCATCCATGCTATCTTTATACATGTCAACCTCGAAGGGATTCGACCCAGGACCTGTTGTGTCGGGTGCAAGGCTCTATACGTATGGTCATCAAAAATCTTAAATTTTACTAGCATCCTATTTAATTTATTTATGAGTTATACATGATGTAACCTTTAGGAATATTAAGAGATACTATATACCCAGAATGAGACCTACCAATTTGAATATTAGCAGAAGATATCTAATGGGTGGCATCCGAACTCCAGCTCGTATAGCACTAGAAATCAGTTGACTGTCATGTAGCCTCTGACACCGGTCGAAGCCCAAGAAATCCATCAATTGATTAATTTCATGGAACTACTGTGATCGCTCGAGTGACTGCTTGACCCATTATGGCTCTCGCCAGTAGAGTCAGAGGAAGACTCAATGCTAGATTCGTTATTAGAGGAAATGACTACCTTAGGCATGGTAGAGAGATGAATTGGAGGTTACTTGGAAACTACAAAGTCAGCCGGGCTATAAAAAATAGAAGACGACAAAGGCTATATACTCTTTTGATAATTTCATGACCGGTTGTCAAAACAAAGCGCTCTGTCGAAGTGCCTTTTAGTGAGTGAGCTGCAAGTCATAAAGTAAAAGACGTTCCAAGTTTCAAAATCTTGAATGAGATTGGGCCATTTGATGAAATTGAAGACAAGTGAGATATTTACCAATTTGTGAGATTGGGCTTGGATGGTCGGTCGACCGTCGAGGTACACCGATCGACGAGCTTGGATGATTGGTCGACCACCAAGGTAGACGGACGACCTCTGTTTGAAAGGTCGGTCGACTGGAGATGGACGTTCGGTCGATGGCGAGTCCTCGGTCGACAGCTGCTGTCCTCGGTCAACGACTATTGGAGTCCTCTGTCGACGACTATTGGAGACGGTCGGTTTAAGACACTCAACCAAGAGTCGAACTTTGGCTTGTTGGAGAGAAAGTGATTTTAGGGAGAAAGCTTTTAAGCCTTTGTGAATGAACCCAAAAATGAAGAAATCCTCTACTTTATATAGAAAAAGAAAAGGCGGGCAGTGAAAGTTTGAAATTTTCAAATTTTTGTTAAGAAAGAAAATGCGGGAAATTGAAAATTTTGAGACCTTTTTTTATAAATTGAAAAGTTTGAAACTTTTTTTTTTATAATAATAATAATAATAAATAATTTAATTCATGTTAGCCTTTAAAAATGAAGTATTTTTAAAGAAACGATTGCCCATTAAAAGGTAGTGAATGTCTTGTTCAAAGACCGATAAGCTAAACTTCGCCGAAAAATGAATGTTCATACTCACTAGTGATAGCAATCACTAATGAGTATGGGCTTATGATGATATTTATGTGTTCAACGTAGAGAGCCCAGCCAGGCGTTCAACGTATAGAACCTAAAGATTGAGGGACTAGAAAGTTGGGAGCTCTATGTAATACTTCGATCGACACGAGGCGTCGAACAACCCTCCTGCTTGGGCTCGGTCGGCCAGTTTGAAAATAGGTTGTGATACCCAAAGATTTTTCACGTGTACGATATCCGATGGTTACAACAGAAAGATACTCTCGCCCCGCTCACTCTACCTTTTCAGGGATGAAGACACGTGTCCCCCTGATGAGCCGGGATGTTTGCCACGTGGACGTAGAGAAATTGTCTATAAATAGCACATCCATTTTATTCCAGGTATTCTCTCAGAAAAATCTTTTGATTACATATACTCTACATAACTCTCCAATATATTTTTCTCCTACTAACTCTTACACTGGAGTGGGAACGGGGAAGAAGAGCCCCGCCACTTTTTTCAGGTTATAAACCGCGTGCGCCTCCACCAATTGAAGAAGAGATTGTGACTGATAACGTCAATGAGTAATCTCAAAGCGTCCATAAACTCAAGCAAAAATCCATCTTAACTATGATTTTAAGAGCATTAAAAATTATAATATAAAATAAATATTTTAAACAACAACTTATGTTAAAACAGAGGAGGTGGCTCGTGGGCAGAGCACTATAAAGAAGGGATCAAATTTGACCAATAAGCTCATGATAAGCCTATTAGATGGCCTTGGGTCATTGGTGTATAAAAATTTTATATAGCATTATAGTGTACATCAGTACATTGTCAGATGCAAATTCTTGTTGCATTGTTGGGTTGTTTCTTGGGAATTAGAAACTGAAAAACTGGATGCATGGTTAAAGTTGATGTTAAAGTATTTCTCAACAAAGTTAAAGTATTTTTCCACAAAGTTGACGTTAAATATTAGTAATTAATACTGGGTCCATAAGACTATCATATATTGGTTTCATTTCTCCACAGATATAGTCTCCACAATGTTGACGTTAAATATTAATATTGTTCCCATTTAATGATTAATTTATTAGTAATTAATATTATATGTCATGTTAAGCACCCGTGCTTTATGTGTGTGTGTATATATATGCATCTACCCAGCAGCCGTCTTCACATTAATTAAGCACATGTTTGATAGTGTTAAAATTATTTTTTAAATGGTAAAATTATAAGCTGCTGATAAATGTGTGGATAAAAAGTGGATTGTAAATTGTGGGTCTTACGAAATGTGTGAATAGAAAGTATGTTTGACCAATTTAACCAACTGAAATTATATTTTAAGCAACTCCAAACATGTTCTAAGACACTAATTGAGTTTTAATAATTGGCTATTTCTTGATAAAAGAATTTAATTAATAATTGGCTAGTTCTTTCAACTGTGCATGTCAATTTCACTTGGGAAGAGTTTGGAACGAGAGAAAAACACCAATTTAAATAAATTGAACAGTAGAATAAAATAATTGTCCCGTCTCATGGGAATCTAACAGGAGACAATCAAATAGAAAAATATAAAAGTAAATAATCTGTAATAGCAACAACACATGATTTAACGTTGTTCGACAATGTCTTCTATGTCGACTACTGCAAGTCCAAATTAATCTTCCACTAGAATAAAAATAATAGGATACAGCATTCTCTCTTGATAACATTAGAGGCTCACAAAATCGTCAAGAATTGAAATATTCATAGTTTAATAATAGTTCTTCATCTATCAAATGGATTACTACGAATTGACAATAAAGAAAAAGAATTTAGAATCTCACGACAAGAACAAACAGAGAACAAGAAAGATACGATTGTAGAGCGCGTTGCTAAAAGTTTTCAATTAACATTTAAGACAAATTGATAATATTTTGATTTCCCAATCGTGTAGCAAAAGTCTTTGTATAAATCTCACACACGGACAACTATTCATCCAATTTATAAGAGTAATACTATTCATAATCAACAACGACCATAGTTAGTACATGTGTTGTCCCATTGTGGCATATATTTAATTACTCAATTTTAGTAATTAAAAAAAAAAAAGTCAAATCGCTATTCATATCTTCATGGGATATTAAATATAGTGACTACCGGTTGTTGCTAACTACAAATAGCATTATTCGACCGTAAAGCGGAATTTTGTATCA
This sequence comes from Forsythia suspensa, assembly GCA_023638005.1. NCBI lineage: Eukaryota > Viridiplantae > Streptophyta > Magnoliopsida > Lamiales > Oleaceae > Forsythia > Forsythia suspensa. The sequence continues at coordinate 12,090,449 of CM042668.1, forward strand.
ATCAAAACCTTTGGCCTACCTTTTTATTTGTATCAACTGGGCTTTAAGCAAATTACATTGGGGATTTTTTCATAAATGCATCGCTTTTCTAAAATAATTCCAAAATGTCATTTTTGTTATAAATATTTCCAAAATACTATTTTTTAAAAATAATTATTATAATTTCATATATTAATTACCGTAATTGAATATCTAGAAAGAGAGGATTGTCTATTATTTACCTTAAATTGAGTATCAAATTGATTCTTTGTCGTGAATAACATCATTAATTACCGGATTTGATGGAAATTCATTTATTATAGAATCTTTTATTGTTAATTATAGTAATCGAATCTTTAAAATCGAAATTGATTAGAATATATATATATACAAAATCTTTTATTGTTAATCGTCAAATATATATTATTTGTATCAGAAATATTTGTAACAAATACAAACAAAACTCATGTTCTTTTCAATTTCAACATTTTGTAACAATCTGTGTTACAAATTGAGATGTAAAACATCAATGATACAGAATATCAATTCATTAACATGTGATGTGTAAAATAACATAATATAATATGTAAGATATACAGTGGTACAAAATATCATTTGTAACATTTGTATCAAACACTAATACACAATATCATTTGTAACATATGTACCAGACAGTGATACATAATATCATTTGTAACATCTGTAACAAACCTGTGATACTAAATAGAAAATGTTACAACTGCAAAACCAACTCTAAATTTTCATAAGTTCGTATTAATATAGACATTGGACTCTAAAAAACCTATTGATATACACATCAGTATGATTTAGATAAGTAACACAATGCTAAATTTAACAAATAAAATTATTGATTTCATCATTTGTAATATATGTAACATCAGTGATACAAAATACCAGTTCATGTAACATGTGCTATGTAAAATAATATAATATAATCTATAACATATTAAATAACATATTCAGTTATACAAAATATCATTTGTAATATTTGTGTCAGACATTGATACACAATATCATTTGTAACATTTGTATCATACAATAATACTAATCATAACTGTTATAAATACAAAACCAACTCTAAATTTCAACAACTTCGTTGTCTTTTTTGTTATTCGCCGGTGACAAGAAGTGTTCGACTCTGGTATGGTTTTTTCTCCAGGCGACGCTGTTTTCGACCTTGTAATTTTGCGATCTGGAGTCTCCATAGTTCAAACGAGATGATGAATTGTGAAAAATGCACTTCGATTTAGAGATTTTGGAAGAAGATTTGCTGAGATTTTTGAAATAATTTGCACCGGTTAGTAAATGGGAAGTTTCTTCACGGTTTGGAGATTTTCACTTTATTTGACGCAGTATTCAAGAAAAGTTACATGCGGTTAATGGTAATTAAAGGTTTAAAACTATTTTTAATTCATTATTAAGTCATTATTAAATTAATTAATTTAATATTAAGAATGCAATATTTATAAAATAAGTAAGTTAAATTGTTAGATTTAGAATTATTTTAAGTTTGGTAAGTAGTGTGGATGTAATTTTTACATTGTATGCTTTGGTTCTCCTTCTAATTACAATTACTATTGGGCCTTTGGTTTTAATGTGGGAGTGGTATAAGTTGGTAAGTGGGTAAGTAGAAGCTGTAACTGTGTTGATTTTTATTTAATTTTTTTTTTATTTTAAACTAAACAAATGCTTAAATTTGTAAATTTGGAGGATGAAACTGTCAAAATACTTAATGTTATGTTTTTATTATGGGTGGTTATATTCACAACACATTTAATTATAAATACACCACATTTTAATTACATAAAAAGTCCTTAATTTTTATTTATTATCACATTTATGTCTTTAACTTTTTTTTCCATCATATCTTATATCTAACATTCTATTAATTAATATATCTTGTTCCTAAAAATGATTTTCTCTAAAAATTCTATCAGTCTGCTTTAAAATGAGGGACAAATATTTAATTGAAATCTTATATTTATTTATTTATTTATTTACTTATTTAAAAATACGAGGGAAAAATGAGTTTTTTTGTTCTTTCTCAATGAAAATTTTAGATGGGAACCGTTATGAGAGACAATATGTGCTATTTAAATGAAGGTTGATAATAAGAATACGATAGAAAAAACATTAGGGACATAAATGTAATAATAAGTAAAGTTTATAGACTTTTTATACAATTTAAATATGGTGCACTTATAGAAAAATGTGGTGTGAATATATTTAGCCTTTTATTATTGTTAAATATTTCTATTTATTTAACTAATTTTGAGTTTGATTTAAAGTGTTTGACTCTTAATTTTTTACTTTTTTATGTTAATATTCGGATAGAATTTTAAAACACCGTAAGAACTTGTGGCTCCTTATGATATGTTTGGTAGTATTGATGATATGATAACCACTTGATAAAGTTATACTGTGGAAATTAATAAGTGCATTTACTATGTATTTTTACACGTGGATGAATGGAGGAACAGCGGACTCGACACGTACAAATATCTGTAATGCAACAATGTAAATTGTTGTTCATTTGTCAAATAAAATAGAGATGGAGAGAAGAACATTTTCAATAGAATTGTGGATTGAAAAAATTATAGTTCACATGTACAAGAGAGAATTGGTAGATAAATTATAAAAAATTAAATAAATAATAATTAATACACATTTCGATAAAGATAAATTATAAAAAATTAAATAAAAGAAAACTAGCAGATATTTTCATGAACATTAATTATTATAAAAATAAGTAAAAAATATCTATCACGTCGTTCACATTTAGACCATAGAATTTGAAATGATGTGACACTTTTTTAATACAATTCACAACTAGTTTTTAACCCGTGTGATGCAAGGGAGTTGTGTTCTCTGATAGTGATTTTTTTAAAAAAAAAAATTAAGAAAGTTTATTGGTTATAATCAAATCAAATACAAAGCATCATATAAATAACATGTTATTAAATATTGTTGCTTGAAACTTTAAAAAAAACATAGCTAATCCAAATTTTAGAAAACTTCTTTGAACACCAATTTGTTGTTGAAATTGTTAGTTCTTTATCTCTATCACGATTAGTATATTCAATTCTAAACGATTTGTAATTCTAGAGACTACAACATAAAGTTGTCCATGACTAAAAACTAATTTTTTTTAGATAAAGTCCAACATGCAAAAGAGTTTGTGCATAACATATACTTGTCCTTCATCGATCAATCCTATACTTGTAGCTTGTTGTTTTGTACTTCATATTAAATGTATTAATGAATTTTGACTTTGAATATTGGAAATGATTTTTTTTTTAAATTGAAGCATTAAATGAATTAATTAAAAAATAAAAAAATTTGAAAAATTAATAGTTCACTTCACTGTTGATTGCGAAAAAATTGATGCAGACTATCCAACTTTAATATATAATATAGATCGGTTTTGATCTAATGCCTCCGGGGAATCCTCTAAGCAAAGACCAATCAAAGAGGGAAGCTATTGGAAAATTCAAAGCTTCTAGAGGATATTTCAGTAATTCCATTGTTTCCTAACGTGAATAACAAGAGATTCAACAAAAACACGGATCGACACCACCGTAGGAAGCAAGGAGTATGATGCGAAAACGCCGTCGCTCCTCGACGGAGATATATTACTACAAAGACATGCGTTTTTTCACGTGCCTCATTTTGATCGCTGAATCCTCCAACAATTCTCGTGTATTGTTGTTTCACCCATTTAATTTATAATTTCCTTCACATTTCTACTTAAGTGGAAGACTTTCTTCAATGTGCCGTTCACCGTGAATGACAGATTAGATGCAAAGAAAACTTGTGTTGCGGAAAACTTTAATCGTGAGTACTCGATGATTACTTGGAGAAAACATTATTCCATTTTGTTTTTGTGTTTATATTGATTTTCTTTTTAGTGAAATGTGTTACAGTTGTTGGCATTAGGTACGGGAAGTATTGTGGAGTAGGGGTGGACCGGGTGTCCCGGAGAGAAACCTTGTGATGATTTGGATGCTTGTTGCAAGATCCATGATGAATGTGTTGAGAAAAATGGTATTTCCTTTACCACTAGGCATTATTTTGTTTTATCAATTTTTAGTCAATATCTCACACAGCTTAGGTCTCTTGGACAAAGAAAAGAGATTCTTTTGTAATCTGGTTTCTCAAGATCAAAATAATATTTTTTTGAAATACCAATATGAGTTGCCATCTCCCGATGGTTATATGGTTAATGGCCTCAATGGTACGATATCTAGTTGTGGATTCTATATCTCGCAAGTGTTCTTAGACATATAATATGGCTTTATGGAATTACATGACCAACTTCGTGAAGTATGAACTATTAAGAGTTATAATGAATACATGCAGAATATGTATAAAACAGGGATGTGAAAAAGAGGTGTCCTACATAGAAAAGGTTTTTGAGGATGCACCTACAATTGAAGCCAAAAGATGAAAAAGCTTAGACTTTTGTCTATTCAGAGAAATTCTAAAGAAATCTCATAGACTACCACAACTAATGACATGCATGATTTTCTAGACATCTTGGGTTACTTCTCCAGATGTAGGTTACCCCATCATTTCTCTAAGATGATAAAAATACTTAGATCTATTTGCTTTGTTTTAAAAAAAGAAGTTACACTCAATATTTTTAGAATGTAGAAAATGTGCTCACGTACATTTTCTGAGCTTCTGTTTAGGCTTTTTCTTGATTTGTTGCAGTGTGTCTTCTGATGCTCAATTTGAATGTTTCTAAAAAACGCTTTTGGTAATGCAATTGAGGGACAGCATGATATGTTTGGATTATCTAAATTAGATTAAGTTTTTGATCAAAGGAGAAAATGATTTACCCCAGTTTCAATTGCCTACATTGTATCATCTAAGAACATAATTATTAAGTTGTTATTACCTAATAGTTTTTGGACCAACGATTTCAATGATAGATATGAACGCATGGTTTAAATGATCAACCTGACTGAAATTAAGATTTATGATGGATTTTTAGTCAATTCTCTATTTTGGAGTTCGTTAAGCATAATTAAGAGTATGTGTAACTAAAATGTTTGAATATGTTTATACTACGCCTAAAAAAATTGTACACATCCCACATTTACTAAAGGTCACTTCATGGATCCTCTTCTCTTCTTAATTGTGACTAAAACCATAAATGTTAAAACACTCTTTAGTTACCTTGTTTTATCTAATTTTAAATGTCTTGTCTCCTCGGTTTACTACTAAGGATAAATCCATCACATTTCCTAACTGATGCATTTCCTAAACCTTCTACGTGTGATTTGTTAACTAGCTAGAACCAAACAACTAGAACAAAATCAAGAATAAATCTTTATATAGATACGTATTACTGTAATGATGTGTATTTTGTTTCTTATTGTTTGCAAAAGTATTGTAAATTTTATTTGTGAAATAATATAAAATATAAAGACCATTCATCAAATATACTTTATTCATCAAAGTGTAACAAGAAATAGAAATCAATTTTTGCATCGTCTACAGGACATAATAGTACTTAAGAATTATATGCATACCACGACTAAAATAAAAATAAACAACTCATACAGCTCTCGTCGAAACTATTGCTCATGTGCCGATTGTGATAGTGAACTGGCCTTCACTGAGTTTTTTGCTCTCCTGAAGCACCTATATAGACACGCAAACATGATTAGTGGCTCCATAATCTATAACCTTAGAATATGTAGAATCAACCACCAATAAGACTTAGTAACGAAAAACTCATTAGTACCCTGCTTGTTTTTAGTTAGTGCGCCGATTAAGTCTTTCTTACATCGTCATTTCGTTCGCACTTGAAACGCTTGCCTTTTGGCTTTCCATCTACTTTGGTCTTTTTGTTTCTCTTTTGCTACTTACTAGCTCTCTCTTTTTTTTTCTTTTTCTTTCCATCTATGGTTTTTGGATTGGAACTAGAGAGGCTACCAATCGCTGCATGATCATTGTCATTCTTAGCTTTAAGACCACACTCTACATTTTACAACTCATTCACCACTCAATCAATAGGATATTCATCTTACGTAGTGATAGTCCACAATAAACCGTGAAAACATAATTGATAGAGAGTTCAATACCAAATCAGTTTGAGTACCCGAGTTAATAATTGCACCCAAATTCTCTACCACATCGAAGTGTGCAATCATAGTTAACATATGATCCTTTCTGGGCGTCTCGAGTTTCATGCAGATGAATGTAAGGTACGAATGACTTCAAAATGAGCCCTCCTACTTTGATGTCGGAACATGTCCTTGAGGCTCTGCATTATGTCATAAGAGCTTTTTAGACTTTCATACTTCCGTTGTAATACATTTGATATAGATGCCAAAATATAATAGTGAGCCATCTTGTTTGCAACCACCTACTTATAATATGCGTCCCTCTTGACTTACTTGTAGTCTTAATACGTTAATCAGACCAATTCTCCTCAAGCACGATGTCAATTTTCTCAGCAATGAGCACAATAATTAGGTTACTTTTCCAATCCACATAATTTTTTCTAGTAAGTTGGTTTTGTTTTAAGATAATATAAAATGGACTGGGAGACAATAACAAAATATTGCATATTTAAATTGAGCAAATGAATGACAATTTACCAACATGCCCCTCTATAGGAGGTTTGTAGATGATTGTTTTATTTAGTCACCAACATCATAAACTAGAGCCTCTATAAAAGGTTTGTAAATGATCTCAATTTGAGTGTCTAGATCTTGAAAATAATTGTAATCTATACTCTCAAACTATATTCTATCTAGACAATCTTACCAAAAATAATTCAATCAAGTTACTTAAATTGTTCAGCTCTCCTATGGGGAGTCTATTGTGTTACATGCACATGGTTAACGCATTCCGTTTATTATGGATTGACAATAAGGAGAGAACAAGTTTTTATTTCAATTAACACCCTATCCTACTCAAAATTTTAAAAAATAATTGATTTTAATAATTATCAAATGTTCACATTAATCAAATTAAGATACATTTTAATTATTATTATGGACTTCTTTTCCTTAAAAAAATAATTAAATTAAATTAAATTAAAGGGGAAAAAAGCGATATTCGATGAAATGCATTTCATTCTTAGTTAAACGAGCGATGTCAAAAATAAATCTAAATGCCATTATTCATAGAACAATAATATTTTAAACAATAAATTTAGAGCATCCATCAGTGATAAATTAAGAATTATTTATGGCCCAAACAAAACAGACTACAAAATTAAATTAGGGGATAATTTTATCATACCACAAAATATAAAATAATATAGAAAAGACTATCTAACTTTTTTTATTCTAAAAATACTATTTTAATTTTTTAACACTTATTGTTACATTTGTTACGTTTGTTACATTTTTATAAAAAAAATTTATGTTACATTTGTTATTTTAAAATTTAAAATGTTGATAAGTAATTGTAATAAATGTAACACATTTTTTTAACAATTGTAACAAAAACATAAAAATAGTATAATAGTATTTTTAAAATTATTATATTTTTTATAGTTATTTGTGAAACTATCCCATAAATTAAAGGGGATAATTTCACTATACACCCCAAAATATAAAATAATTTAGAAAATACTATCTAGTTTTTTTTTTTTTTTAAATACTTGGTTTTATTATTTTTGTTAACACTTGTTGTTACATTTGTTATGTTTGTTAATAACAAATGTAACACATTTTGTGCAATCAAAATAACAAATATAACAAAAAGTGTTATAAAAATTAAAAATAGTATTTTTATAATATAAAAAGTATGACATTATTTTAAGAAATATTTCATTTATTGTAGTTATTTTTAAAAGACCCTTAAATAAAAGTGATAATTTCACCCTATACTACAAAATATAAAATAATTTAAAAATGTTGACGTCTCGAACCGCACCACCCACGTGCCAACAGATCTCCAATCACTCCTCTACCAAACAGTATGTTACACGCACACTAGACGATCGTTAGGCACCAAGATCTCTGGAGAAAAGGGGTCCGTGATCGTTGGCACTCCGACGATCAAGTCAACTGCAGTATATGAGAAATACACGGGCGGGAACAAAAGAGGGTGTGAGAGAGACAAGCGGTAGAGATTTGAGCGAGTTTAGGGTGGGATTCTTAAGCATAAAAAGTGCGTACCTTGGAACAACCGGAACGCGTTGTATTTATAGCGCAAGAATTCTAATTGATTTGGAAGACAAATCAATTAGGTCCCCAATCGGATTCTCCTTCCTTATGTGATAAAGATACCCGAGATTGCCTTCCTTCCTTGAGTTTATCACGTTGCATGATTTTAGGAGATCATGATTGTGTTTCCTTGTGGAGATTCGTGCGCCCAATCCAACGCAATCTTTCTTTAATTACTTCTCCGGTTGCCCCCAAGCATATCGAGTTGCTCGCAGTTTACGAGTGATGCGAGGCCTGACGAGGCCCTATGGTTCGCATGCGGGTGCCGAGGCCCTCCACATGACTCGCGGATTTCTGGCTGCCGAAGGCCCAAGCGCATGACGGGCCCTTCCAAGGTCCTAGCAGGGCCCAGATAGGGTTCTTGATAGATTACGAACTGGGCCCTTACTGGGCTTAGATGGGGCTTGTGCCGACGTGGCGGCCATATCGTAATCGTGTGGTAACAATATTCCCCCAAGTCCAAGCCTATTATTTATAATGGGCGTGGGACTTTTGAGGATAAACAGAATGTTGACGTGCCTCGCAGGAATGCGCTTCGCGGGAAATGTGTTCTCAAGGTGGTTCGGCAGGGAGTAATTCAACCTACCCAGTATAGTCCCCCAAGTCCGAAGCCGAACATTCATGACGGGTGAGGACTTCAAGGGGCAGAGTGGTGGAGAGCATCATGGAGTTCCATCCGGAGTGGGACCTTACCTTTCTTCGTCATGACTCATCTGGGGCTCGATTCACATTCTTTGGACCTAGTATAGTAGGTGATCGAACATCTCCTCCAATTGAGGAAGGCCCGCAGTGTGCCGACCCTTGAAGAGGCGGCCGGCACTCATACTTTGTAATCCGGTTTTGTCTAAGTTAATCGAAATAGAATTGTAAATGACCTTTTGCTATCCCGACGTCTCGATTACGCGTGCTCAATCTGAGAATCATTCCCTTAGCATTTATAGACGCAGACACCGGTGGGATCCGGAAGGTTGGCGTCTTCAATGCCGTTGGGAGGTAGAACATCCTCGCATCATTCCAAATCTCCTGTTATGGATCAGATTATTGCATTGCACCAATTCCCAACGTAGTCCCTTATAAATGGAATGTGAGCGCACTGAAATTCTTCCACCGGGCATCTTGTAATTAACTTTGTCATTATCGTGTGATCGAGATAGATATAGCAAATGTGTGATGGTGGTGTGGCTGGAGGTCGGCATCCAAGATGTCCGTTAATCTGAGAATCAACATTCAGAGGACCAAAGGATAAGCCAATCAACGTTCAGGGGACCAAACGTCCGGGGTGGGGATTTAGGCTTAGCAGCCTTGGCCCGGCCCTCCTCTGAACGGTTGATGGGGCTGGGGGGGTCTCCTGCTGCCAAAAAAGGCGTCATTGGCCTTTCTTGAGCAGTATGGTCTAATTAGCCACCAAATTAACTCAGTTGGCTTGGGAGACCCCCTATCAAAATGGAGTCGTTCCCTAACACGGACGATGCCAACAGAAATAAGGGGTAGGTTTCAGAGATCTTGATACCCTATTCATGTGCCGCCCAATGAGGCGTGCGGGCTTTAGAATATATTGCCATTATATCTTCTTCATATTGTATTTCGTATTTAATAAAGAGGTGCCGAGTTACCTTCATATCTCGTGTGTAGTGATGGCAAAATATCCGATCCGCCTCCAAACCCGATGGATACCCGATCCGAGTGGAGCGAAAATACCGATCCGTGGATCGGCGGGCGGATCGTGGCGGATATCGTGATCCGCCACGGATCTCGGGCGGGCGGGCGGGGTGGGGTGGATCGGGCTGCCCGATCCGCCTACCAATTAAAAAAAAAAAGGATTCAATTGTAAAAGATAAAAAATTGGGACTAGGACTGAATTGCAGCCCGATCCGCCCGCCGAATTAAAAAAAAGGGATTCAATTGTAAAAGATAAAAAAATTGGGACTAGGACTGAAAATGCAATTTTAAACTTTCTAAACCTAATGAAATTAAAATCAAATGAAAATCAAATGTGAAATCTGAATCTCTCTCTCTAAGTCTCTTCCCTGTGCCTGTAAGTCTGAAATCTCTCTCTCTAAGTCTGAAATCTGAATCTGGGTTCTCTCTCTCTCCATGAATAATTACCATCCACATGAATTCACTACTTTTCTTAGGATATTGATTTATAATATTCTTTTTATTTTTCTCCGTTGTGCGCATATTTGACTCTATATATATGTATTATGTAATGTTATTTTCTTGAAAGAGTAGTAATACCAATATATAATTTGGCATGTCCAAAACAATTATATTTTTTAAAATTCATTCTTGGCTTTTCTCCTTTTTTTTTTTATCTTTGTATTTTCTGCACTGTCCTAAGAATGAACACCAACCATAGAGATATGTGAGAGAGAGAGAGAGATGTTGACACGTTTGTTTAGTTATTGTTTTGGACATCTCGTATGTAGTTAGTGTGTATACTTGTGTGTGAAAAACATCATGGATTTCCTCACAATGTCTTTGGCCGATCCATTGGCAAAAAAAAAAAAAAACACGGATCGAGATATGGATCGGGATCCGATCCGCCCGATCCGATCCGATCCGCCCCGAAAAATGGCGGATCGCGGGGCGGATTTGGATCTTATACAATTATTACGGGGCGGATTTGGATCGAGCCGATCCGCCCGATCCGCCCCGTTGCCATCACTATCTGTGTGTGTGTGCCCTTATCGTGATTGTGATGCCCCTGAATTATATGCTTGTTTCGGGCTTCGTCGGCGTTCAGTGTTGCTTACGAAATTATTGGTACAAGTCCGAGGTTGCAAATAACGTCCCTGGTAGCCCGGAGTGGTTCGCGAGCCATGATCGAATTTTATTTGCCATCGAATGAATCCTAGTTGCGTACTTTCGCGTTGACCGTTTATCTAGCGGTCTGATAGGGTTGGCCGCGGACCATACTCCCTCGCAGTCGGGTTAGTTGTACTTGCACGCTTTACGTGTAAAATGTTTACCCTGCGAGTTAAGTAGAGTTGGCCGCGAACCACACTCCCTCGCTGCCTTGTTCTTTGTACTTGCTTTCTTCGCCGTAAAATGTTTACCCAATGAGTTAAGTAGAGTTGGCCACGAACCACACCCCTCGCCGCCGTGTTCTTTGTACTTGCTTTCTTCTGTAAAATGTTTACCCAATGAGTTAATTAGAGTTGGCCGCGAACCACACCCTCGATGCCGTGTTCTTTGTACTTGCTTTCTTCTGCCGTAAAATGTTTACCCAAAGAGTTAATTAGAGTTGGCCGCGAACCACACTCCCTCGCTGCCGTGTTCTTTGTACTTGCTTTCTTCGCCGTAAAATGTTTACCAAATGAGTTAAGTAGAGTTGGCCGTGAACCACACCCCTCATTGCCGTGTTCTTTGTACTTGCTTTTTACGCGTAAAATGTTTACCCAAATGAGTTAAGTAGAGTTGGCCATGAACCACACCCCAGCTCACGCCGTGTTCTTTGTACTTGCTTTCTTACAGTAAAATGTTTACCCAATGAGTTATGTAGAGTTGGTCATGAACCACACCCTCCCTCGCCGTGTTGGTACTCTCCGCTTGGGGACGCTTTGGATTCATAAAAGACGAATATTATTGAACGGGCGCCTAGTTTCTTGGCGTCCGGCAAAAAGGAAAAATCTCTAAAGAGATGAAAGCAATGCAGAAAAAGACAAAATAGAAATACCGGTGGTAAGGCCTCGTGTTCTTTGCGGTGGGGTGATATCCTCACGTTTGGCGGCTTTTCGTAACGCGTTCGTAGCGTGCCCGTGCCTCCCCGCCTAATTACCACGGATTTTAGCTATCCCCTCCGGGAGTCGGAAATTTCATCGCCAAGTGGTGTATGGACGTAACCGTCTGTAAATCCTTCAGCGCGGGCCTACCAAGGACCCCGTGGTAGGCGGAGCGGGTATCCACTATTAGGAATTTCATGAATTTCCGGAGGTGGCAAGGTGGTTCCCCGAAATCTACCGCCAAGGTAATCTTTCCTCGCGGACGAGACTATCCCCTGTGAAACCAAATAGCGGCTCGGTGATGGCCGTCGGTTCGTGATCCACGTCCATTTGGTCGAACGCGTTGCTGAATAGGATGTTCACGGTGCTCCCGTCGTCGACCAACATCCGGCCTAGGCCGTTTCTGGCGACAATGGCGCGTACCACTAGGGCATCGTAATGTGGGTAATGTATCCCGGATTCGTCCTCTTCAGTGAATGAGATTGGCGGCACTCTAGGCCGATGCCCATGTACTTGCCAACTCTCCAAGGGTTCCTCCCTGGCTGCCTTCGCGTAGTTACATCGCGAGTTCATCGTGTTTCCTCCGACATACGGTCCTCTGAAGATGGTATTTATCTCTCGGATAGGTGGGGCTCCTTGGGGCCTCTCGGCCCTCGGTTGGTCCCCGTCCCCCTCGTTTCTTCCTCCGTCGCGGCGAGGTCCATCGTTCCGGTCTTTGAGGAGGAGGTCTACGCCCAGTGTGGGCGGTCCTCGGCGCCCCGCGCCGCTTGATCCCTCTCGCTGGCCCGTGGTTCCCGCGATTGATTAGCTCCCTCACATCCGGCAATCTTACGTGTTATGTACCACGGTCCCGTGTATACGACGTAACTTGGGTGGGATCACCGCGGTGGGGGCTGCCATCGGTGCCCGTGGGTAATGGGGCTACCTCCGTTTGATTGAACCTCCAGTAATGGTTGTTGGTTGGTTCGGAGAACGCCTCCCTCAAAACAGGAGAATCAGGGGCTCCGGAGAGCGACGCCCTCTCTCCTGTGACGATCTCCTCTCTCCCTTTCACCCTTTCTCTGTTCTCGATCGCTTTTCCGATCGATTGTACCGGATCATGTCCACCACCGGGTGTAGACTTTCGGTTGACTATTTTGAACGTCCCTCCAAAAGGGAGTTCGTATGTGTAGCCAGCTTATCGGCGCATCCGGGGCCTTTTCGCTTGGCCACCGTCTCGATCTTGTTGATGATGTTGCTTTGAATCGTTTAAAGTAGCTTTTGACGGTTTCTCCTTCCTTTTGTCGGATATCATTGAGCTGGGCGATGTCAGCAATCATCGTCCGGTTGCCAATGAAGGCGTTGACGAACTCCCTCTTAAGTTGTGGCCAGCTTCGGATACTCCCTGGCCTCAGCTTGTTGTACCACCTTTTTGCGTCACCCGTGAGTGTGGTATGGAAATCCGACACTTCACTGCGGGAGATTGGTCCTGGAGTTTTGTCTTGTAGGTGTTTATGTGGTCCGTGGGATCACTTCTTCCATTATACTTGTCCATGATTGGCATTCGGAAGTTGGCTGGCACCTCCATTGCCTTCATGTAATTGGTAAACAGTAGGTTCTCGTCATCATCATCCTCGTAACACTCCAGCCTTTCCTTTTCGTCTTGGCCTTTTCTTGATCCTTGGGTCCTTCTTCTTTTCCGTGCAGGCTTCGCTATGTTCATCTGCGCTTTCTGTGTGTGTGGGGCTGGGGGTGCAATCAAGACCCCACTCCCAATTTGTCAAACAAAGCTAGTGCGAGGAACCGGGTGGCTTTCACGCACAGGGGAAGGGTCTCCCTTTGTGACCGTCCCATGGGGACTTTGGAGCTGGGTTCCGAGGGTTCCGGCCGTTAGAGACGGGGGATTCCTCTCGGGAACCATGGCATCCAAATGAACCAGTGGGTAAGGGACTCCTCCGGGCACGGCTGTGCTTGGGTCCATGTTGGAGGGATTGATTCTCCAACAATTCAAGCGTGGCCTTCATCCGGGCGTTGTCCATCTTGAGGTCCTAGTTCTCCTGTTCCATCGTCTGCTTTTTGATGTCTTCTCTCTCCTGCGACGGGTGACGTTACGTAGGGTCGTGACGCTCTCCGCCGCAGGTTGGTGTGGTGGGACTCCACCTCTTCTTCGTGGACTGCTCGAGAGGTCATGCTCCTTCGGGTAGAGGACACGTTTTACCAAAAGCACTTGGTCGTAAGGTTTTTCGCTTCCCAGCACGGCGCCAATTGTTGACGTCACACTGCATCTCACCACGTGCCAACAGATCTCCGATCACTCCTCCGCCACTGCGTATGTTACACCGCACACTAGGGCGACCGTTAGGCACCAAGATCTTCGGAGAAAAGGGGTCCGGTGATCGTTGGCACTCCGACGATCAAGTCAACTGCCGGTATATAAGAAATACACGGGGGCGGGAACAAAAGAGGAGTGTGGGAGAGACAAGCAGGCAGAGATTTGAGCAGAGTTTAGGGTGGGATTCTTAAGCATAAAAAGTGCGTACCTTGTAACAACCAGAGACGTTGTATTTATAGCGCAAGAATTCTAATTGATTTGGAAGACAAATCAATTAGGTCCCCAATCGGATTCTCCTTCCTTATGTGATAAAGATACCCGAGATTGCCTTCCTTCCTTGAGTTTATCACGTTGCATGATTTTAGGAGATCATGATTGTGTTTCCTTGTGGAGATTCGTGCGCCCAATCCAACGCAATCTTTCTTTAATTACTTCTCTGGTTGCCCCTAGCATATCGAGTTGCTCATTGGTTACGAGTGATGCGAGGCCCCGACGAGTTCTATGGTTCGCATGCGGTGCCGAGGCCTCCACATGACTCGCGGATTTCCTGGTCGCCAAGGGCCAAGCGCGTGATCGGCCCTTCCAAGGTCCTAGCAGGGCCCGAGATAGGGTTCTTGATAGATTACTGAACCGGGCCCTTACCGGGCTTAGATGGGGCTGTGTCTTGACGCGTGGCGGCCATATCGTAATCGTGTGGTAACAAAAATACTATTTAACTTTTTATTCTCTAAAATATCTGCTTTTTATTTTTATAACACTTGTTGTTATATTTGTTATGTTTGTTAATAACAAATGTAACACATTTATTATAACTAAAATAACAAATGTAACAACAAGTGTTACAAAAATAAAAAAACAGTATTTTTAGAATAAAAAAAACATGATAGTATTTTAAGAAATAATTTATTTATTGTGGTTATTTCTCAAAAAACTCCTAAATAAAAAGCTAATTAGGCCCAATTCCAATATTTAATTTGGATCTTTAGCCCATTCATTTGTCCAATTGCCAAACAATCCCAAATATACATGCGACCAAACATCTCGCTATCGAGGCAACTAAACACTGACAATCTAGCGAACCAAACAACAATCTTCTTCTTCTTCCGTGAGACTTTTTCCCAAAGAAAACGACCACCAAGTTGCCCGAATCTCCATCGTGGCCAGACCCACCATGGCCCAAACATGGTGTCGACTTTACTGTGCGTGCACAAATCCAAAGAAAATCGCTTTCAGTGCACTCCGCGTAGATCTTGCCAACTTTCTGCACAAATTCACACACGAGATCTTGCACCTTTGTCACTTTTCATCGAGTGTGATCTTCAATTTTACAAAACAAATCATAGTCCCAATTTAGGGCCCACAAACTGTATCTCATTGAAACGAAAAAATTAAGTTAGGATGACGTATTCCACCTATCTTGTTACAAGATTTTAAAAAGAGTTACAAAATATTTGGATCACATTTTAAAGTAAATTCTAATAATTCAATTATCATATAAATAAATAATCGTAGACATCGCTCGACTAGAACATAGATTCAAAAAATATAACAGGCATGCAAACGATCTAGACTGTTGTGATACCACTGTTGGAAACTAGCATTAGAATAAGCTAGAAAATAAAAAATAAAAAATAATTTAATTCAATAAAGATTGATCTTTGCTAGATGTTCACGTATTTGTTATAATTCAAAAACAAGTTTTTAGATATTTAAATTGATATTCGATTAAGCAATCTCAATCTGATTCACGAACTTTTTACTTTTAATTCACGAACTTGGCGCTCTCCAATCTTCAAGCATTTTATGGTAATTTTTAAATTATAGACTATACAGACGTATGAGTACCTTTTTAATTAAAATCAAAGGCTAATTTATTGACTTGACATATGAAGAAACCAAGAAATGAAATTTTCTATTTTTCTTAACCGAATCAGCACGTAGGGTTACATACTATACACTCTACGCAGCACTTTCATATGTATAGGAAACAACGAATCCTAAACCAAATCCAATTAGCTTAAAATTGATTTAATTTACATATAGCTATTGAAATTCAATCACAATTACAATTAAGTCCAAAATTATTATAGTAATTGTAATTGAGTCCAAAATTTTATGGAATTAACGCATGATCCGTTCGAAGATATATTTTTCAAGCTCCAATAATTAGGTCTTGTTATCTCATCCCCATCCAATAATTACGTACGAGCATGTATGACCGTTTAGTCACTCTAATTTTTCTCACTAATTGAAGTTACATTTTTTTAATGATCTTGTGAATCAATTCACAAATTTTGAAGTTTAATCGTCGTTAAAGACTGGACTCATAATTATAATCTTTCAACAAAAAATGGTTAAGTAGCCACCCTATCCATTTTCCAGGGCAACAGTTGTCGACATGAATTAGTAGAATTTAATTTTTCGAATGATCATGCTATAAAATTTTACTCGACACGTGGTCTGTTTAAAACACTCCAAATGTACTAGTGTCACCATCAAACTATTTATGCTACAAAGACAAATCTCCTACCTAAATGATGAAATAATCAACACTACAACCTTCCTAAGACAAGGTGCCGATTCTCATAAATATATTTATTTATGATAAAAATATAAGTTGCACCATATAGTGTGCTTTTCAAAACAAGTATCCAACTTATATTGTCATAAGTGATGATTGACAATTTTAGTCGTGTTCTCAATATTAAATAAATGTAACAATAAAAATTCATTTAATATAAATTATTGTTTTATTACAGAAAAAACTATAATATATGAACACACAGCTCAACAAATCACCGAATCATCTTCAATACATAGAGAACACAACCCAACAATATCATCAGTTCGTCATACAATACATAGTGAACACGTTGCACTATGATGTTAGATTTAAAACTCTTGTTAAGTAAGGAGCTGAATTCTGATCTTCTTCAATGCTACAACAACATCTTTCATGTTCACCCTCTCATTGGCATTTTCCATGGAGCAATTTAAAGCTAGTTCCATTATAGATGACAAACATTTCAACTTTTCTGTGTAGTCTTCTTGTTCAGGCACCAACAAGTTCGAATCTATAATTCGAGTAATTGCATTGGGCATAGAATCATTTATCCAACTCCTTAGGCTTAACTCCCCAGAAAAAATTTCACTGCTTGGTTTCGTTCTTGTAAATACTTCCATTAACATAATGCCGTAGCTATAAACATCACATCTAATTGACACCGACCCTTCCAATCCATACTCTACACAAACATTATGAAATTCATTAGTTGTATTACGTTTTGTGTTACACTGTATTAGAAATATATGTAAGTTGTATTACGTGTAGTTGTATATTGTAATGTAATATTTTCTGTCTAGAAAACACAATTTTATTTTGTTTTGAAAACAATGAACCATGCTCTGTAATATTTTTACCCCAAGTCTAATTTCATCAAAAATTGCAATGCTGCTGAGAAGATGACAAAAGCCCATCGCATGAATTGTAAGTATACGATAGCATAAGCTGCCTGGATTAGTTTAAAACAAGTACAAACATGATGTAGTGTATGAGAGAAGATTGGAGTAAAAGATAGGATCTTTACCTGGTGCAATGTAACCCAATGTTCCAATTGTTGTAGTGTGTGCATTGCTTTCTCCTTCACCCAATAACTTGGCAATTCCAAAATCACTCAAATGGGCAACCATATCTTCATCCATCAATACATTACTTGGTTTTAAATCACAGTGAACAATATATGTAGGGTAACCATAATGCAGATATTCCAATGCACAAGCTACGTCTATCATTATGTTAATTCTCTGCAAGATGTCCAACAAGCAGTTGTCTGAATACAACCACTTCTCAAGGCTTCCATTAGACATGTACTCAAGCACCAAGGCCTTGAAATCCTGATTGGAGCAAGTACTGATGACTTTGCACAAATTCCGATGGTGAAGGTTTCGCAATACTTCACATTCTACATCAAAACTCTTGAATGCATTTTGATTTTGCAAATTGAACACCTTTACAGCCACATCCCTTCCATCATTAAGAGTCCCACGATAAACGGAGCCAAAACTCCCAGAGCCAAGTAAATGTTTCTTGCTATACCCTTGAGTTGCTTGCATAAGTTCATAATATGAGACCCTTGATAGTGTTGTGCCAGGTGCAAAGTCTGTTGTATTTTCCACTAAATTTTTCCTTTTGTATCTTCCAACTGCATATCCCAAGGACATGGCAATTGTAATTAGCACTATAATCCCCAACAAAGCAAATACAACTCGAAGCTTCAAATTCCTTCTCTTTGGTCCAGTAGTATGGCAGGGTGGGAGACCATATATTGGATCACCACATAATCCTTCATTAGACATGAAGGATTGACTTGAAAAGTTTTTGAAACGACCACCAGTAGGAACTTCACCACTTAAATCATTGAAAGAAACATCCAAGTAGGTGAGATACCTAAGTGCCTCGAACGACTTGGGGATATTACCAGATAGATTGTTGTAAGATAGATCGAGTCTCGCCATGTTCACAAGCTTACCCATGGACTCCGGAATAGATCCTTGCAGTGTGTTATGTGCTAAGGATAGATCAATCAAGCTCTGTAAACGGCCAATTGTACTAGGAATACTACCTGATAATCGATTGACTGATAGATCAATAAGAATTGCAACTTTCAGATTCCCTATTTCTTGAGGTAGAGAGCCACTAAGAAAATTTGAAGATAGATTCAACTTCAGAAGATCGTTCTGGAGCCACAGGCTTGCAGGTATGCTGGAGGTCAATCTGTTGGCATCTATATGTAGAAGCCTCAGTGTAGTAATATTCCCTATGCAGTCTGGAATAGCACCTGTTATTAGATTTTGTGACAAGTACAATGTATTTAAATTGCGATGTTCACAAAGAGTGTCTGGGATGGATCCACTTATTTTATTGCTGTAAAGAAATAATCCTTGAAGCTTTTGCAAATCCACCACGCTTGTTGGAATTGATCCCGTCAACTGATTGCCATACAGACTTAATAATATCAAACTGAGATTGCCAATTTCCTTTGGAATGCTTCCCCAGAGATCACAATTATAAGCATAAAGATATTGAAGAGAAGTGGAAAGATTTCCAACTGAAACTGGAAGAATGCCATTCAAGGGATTATCATCAAAAGCTAACCTTATTAAATATCTACATTTTGTGAATGAAGTGATGAAGCTCAATTCTGGAGATTCACTAATAAAATTGTTGTCAAACAGGTATATCTTAGTGAGTTTAGAAGAATTTGCAATAGAATTTGGTATTCTCCCATGGAAATTATTACTGTCCAAATAGAGCTCTTCAAGATTAGGAAGCTCATAGCCCAAAACCAACAGATCAAGATTGCCTGAAAGTTGATTATCCAAAACTGAAATTAATTCATTCACGTGCAAATAAACCTTTTCAAGTTGGGAACAATTAGAGCAAATATTAGCTGGAAGAGTACCAGATAGGTTGTTTCGAGCAATGTTAATATATTTCAGTGATGAAATGTTAAAAATACTGGCTGGTATAGAGCCCGCAAGAAAATTGTCTGGCATGTCTAACTCCACGAGGTTCTCCAGGTTACCCAACTCTGGTGGAATTGCACCTGTCAAATTGTCAAATCAGAACGAGAGACTATTGTAAGTATCAATATGTTGACTTGAATAACAACATCAATAATTTTGTGAACCAAAATCTCTTTAAACAAGAATTTAAAGTACTAAGGAAAGATCAATCATGATTCGGCTACCTGACAATTCATTTGAAGCAAGATATAAAATCTGAAGCGTCCTTATTCTCCCAATTTCACTTGGAATGGATCCTCTAAATTTGTTGAATGACAAAGAAAGGAGCTGAAGCTGTGAACATTCTGATATATTGGCACTTTCAAGTTGGGAACAATTAGAGCAAATATTAGCTGGAAGAGTACCAGATAGGTTGTTTTGATCAATGATAATACGTTTCAATGATGAAATGTTAAAAATACTGGCCGGTATAGACCCCGCAAGAAAATTGTCTGGCATGTCTAACTCCACGAGGTTCTCCAGGTTACCCAACTCTGGTGGAATTGCACCAGTCAAATTGTCAAATCGAGCGAGAGAGACTATTGTAAGTATCAATATGTTGACTTGAATAACAACATCAATAATTTTGTGAACCAAAATCTCTTTAAACAAGAATTTAAAGTACTAAGGAAAGATCAATCATGATTCGGCTACCTGACAATTCATTTGAAGCAAGATATAAAATCTGAAGCGTCCTTATGCTCCCAATTTCACTTGGAATGGATCCTCTAAATTTGTTGTATGACAAAGAAAGGAGCTGAAGCTGTGAACATTCTGATAGATTGGAAGGAATTTCGCCTTCCAATTCATTTAAAGATAGGCGAAGGCCTTTGATTCTTGGAAGTCCACGACATGTGTCAACAGGAGATTACCATACAAGTTATTTTTTCTAAAAGAAAGAATTTCCAATGTCGATATATTGAAGATCGTCAATGGTATTAGACCAGTGAGCCTGTTATATTGTAAATTTAATGTTTTCAAGTTATGAAGATTACCAATCTCTTCTGGGATTTTACCTTGTAGAGGATTGAAAGAGAGATCCAAATCCTGAAGCGTGGATATATTAGAGAGAGAACGTGGGATAAAACCAGTGAAACTGTTATTTCTAAGATTCAAAAGATGAAGATTTAATAAGAAACCAAACCATGAAGGGATTTGTCCACTGAAACTATTGACACTGAAATCAATAATTTGTAATCGTTGAAGTTGAATCAATTCTCGAGGCAGACTACCATAAAATAGTTTCTGCTTAAGTTGAGAGACACAAGAAACGATAGATTTCCCAATTGGAACGGTATATTTCCACTAAGATTCATGCTAGAAATGTCTAAGGCAGTCACTCTTTGGTGGCGAAGACCACAAGTAACTCCAATCCAGACACAAACCGGAGTCGAAACAGACCAGTTTTTTATCAAGATGTTGCTTGGATCTATAGTACTGATCATGCGGGATTTGAAGGCCAGAAGAGCTGATTCATCAGTGCTGAGATTCATGTTAGTGGCCATGCATGCCGTTACACAACATGCCAACAAAATCACAAAAGGAAATGTGTAAGCTCTCACCATCACCATAATTTGTACAAAAAACTTTGATGATTTTGAAGCTATGTATCGGAGAGTGTATATATATATATATATATATATATATATATATATATATATATATGCATCCAGTCCACCTAGCAGCCGTCTTCGTATCAATTAAGACACTAACTGAGTTTTTAATAATGACCTTAAAATAAAAACTTGATAAAAGAATTTAATTAATAATGGGCTATTTCTTTTAGTTGTGCATGTCAATTTCAGTTGGGGAGAGTTTGGCATGTAGTTTACAAGAAATAACACCAATTTAAATAAATCAAGTAGCAGGATAAAATAATTATTTATCCCGTCTCATGGGAATCTGTAATTGCAACAATACAAGATTTTTGAAATATTTTTGAAAAATAAATAAGTAATAAAATAGAGAAATAACGTTGTTCGACAATATGTCTACTATGTCGATGAGCGCTAGTCCAAATCAATCTTCCACTAGAATAAACACAATAGGATACAATATTCTCTCTAGATAATATTAGAGGCTCAAAAAATAATCAAAAATTGAAATATTCTTAGTTTACTAGTAGTTCATCTATCAAATGGATTACTATGAATTGACAATAAAATAAAATAAAAAAATTAAAATCTCACGAAAAGAACAAACTGAACAATACACAATTAACCTTTTTTACAAAAAAAAATTAATGTTATGATTTCCCAATTGTGTTGCAAAAGTCTCCGTAATTCTCTCACACAGAGACGACCATTCATCCAATTTATATATTGGAATTGTGTATCAATCAAAATCTATTGCAAAACCCACTTTAATATTAGTATCAATTGGGCTTTAAGCAAATTGCTATAAATAGTGAGAATTTTACCCCATACTTGATTTTATATTAAAATTTCACAATTACTTTTCAACATTTTAAATTTCAAATAAAATAATATAAAAAATATAACACACATTTTTTTATAAGAAATGTAACAAACGGAACAAACATAACAAGTGCACAACTCCGAAAATTTTGAAATATTAAAGGACTAAAATAAAAATAAGTTTTAGAATCAATTAATTAATTGGGCTAAATAATTAATTATTGAAGAAATAAGTTTTAGTATATCAATATTAGGCTCGTTTGGTAGCTCTATTGATTTTATATACTTTATGCTTGAGAAAAAGTAATTTTAAATAAGTCAAACTCAAATTATAACCTATTAAAGCAACCTATAACTAAACAAAGTCTAAAAAGGTATTAATCTCATTTTGAAGATACTTTCACCAGAAACATTGAATCCAAATTGGTTTTAAACTCTCTCTCTCTCTCTCTCTCTCTCTCTCTCTCTCTCATTAAAATACCAATAACCCAACACTAAACTTAACTTAACTAAACTACTATTGAGCATGTACTTGAAAGCAATTGTAAACACTCAACCTATAAAATCCATCCTTCACGAGTTCATTAAAAACATTCCGGTAGTATGCACACACGCAAACACGTTTAGATTACCACATAGAAATTATTTAATTTTCAGCAGTCACTTGTGTGCTCTCTCTGCAAGTTTTGCGTCTAGAATTCGTTTAATTTTTAGTGCAATCTCATTTATAAGAACTAAAGTGATGTGTTATAAGCTATTTTTCACGTCTTTCTAGACGTGTATTTATATATGAAATTTAATTAATCCAGTTTCGGTGCTCATTCGGGATAAATTATGAATCAGTTCAGTTAAACCTTTGACTTTTAGTTTAGCCTTCGAGTTATTTGTAGCGCTTGCCTGAATTGTCATTGTCGTGGTATGATAATTCTAAATTCAGTTTGGTAAGATAAATTTATGTGTAATTACGATATTTAGACAGATTATAGAATAGCATGTCATTGAGTATAATTATACTCATCCCTCCGCATTAACAAATTTTTAGAGAATGATTAACGTGTTGGATACGTGGCGATTGGTGAAGTTGTTGTGCCAATAGTCGCCAAATAAATTTCGATTTGTTTTTAGGATGTTTTAATTAATAAGATGATTAGCGTCACTGTTTTGATTATTTGCATTAGACTTTTATTTATCAAAATTATTTAACAATTTGAGACTCGATTTTTAAATGTTTACGAATTATTCAATTGTTTGACAATTGAAAATTTTATTAAAGAGACCTTTTTCGCAATGTTTTATTAAGTTATGAATTTTTAGCAACTCCCTAGAGCCCTAGAATTTTATGGGCGTTACAAATGGTATCAGAACCCACGTTACCTTTTGTGTAGACTTGTAAAAAAATAATAATAATAAAATAAATAAATAATTTGCACGGCTAAGAGTACGCGTTCTACTGTTCACGTGAACAGTAAGCCAAAAAAAAAGAATTTTCTTTTTTTTTTTTGTTTCCTTGTGTCATTGAGCAGATAATTATTTTTTTTTCCCTTGTGTCACAAAGCACGGTGGGGGTGTTTGGGAAAGACGGTCGTATAAAAAAAGGTTTAGGATTTATTTGTACTTTTAAAAATGTTAGGGTCCCAATTGTAATTTTCTATTGTATTTTCTTTTTTCTGTTAGTTTACTTTATTTAAGTCATGGGTAAAATTGTCAAAAAAATCACTTGGGGACCATCTTTGCGAGTAAAATGTATGGATGGAGACGATATCTACGAATAAAATTGAATGAGAATGATATTATAACTTTTGTATTTAATTGATGTGAGATTTATGTGATAATTTTACTACATACTTGATTTTCTATTAAAATTCCACAATTACTTTTTAATATTTTAAACTCTAAAAATAACAAATGTAACACACATTTTTTATAAAAAATATAACAACGTAATAAATGTAACAACAAGTGTTACAAAAATATAAACACTATTTTTAGAATAAAAAAGTTAGATAATATTTTCTAAATTATTTTATATTTTGTGGTTAATATTCAAACTATTCCAAAATTTATCCCTTAATATGCTCCTGTAAGACGATTGTTCAAATAGGTAATTCGCGCATTATGTGCCCTTACACAATATAGAAACTCTGTCTTCCACCTTAAAAGGTACAAGGAATAGCCTACACATTTATTTGTTGGTTATAAGTTTAATATTTAATCGATGTGAGATTTATCCTTTAACATCAAAGTCAACTATTAATCAAGATTATTATCAACATTAATGCTAAGGAAGCCTATGTCACAACTCGATTTTCATGATTACTCCCTTATTTATTTATTAACAAATGATTTAAATAAATGACGTAAATAATATTTTTAGTGATTTAAATTATCTTGGTATTCTAAAAGATTTAATAAAGTTTATATTTCAAAAATGTCACATAATTAATTTGGGAAAACACATAGAAATATTTCCTACCATCATTTGGTACGGAATAAAATATTATATAATAAAATATAGCGTGAAAGCCGTTGATAGAAAATAACATTTTCGGGTAAAACCAATTAATAGAATATCATTATTTAAAAAAAAAAACTTATTTTTATGAAAACAACAATTTTTTTACATTTAGATGAGTCCCAAGATTAACGGTCATGCCTAGAGTAATCATCCATACTGTCATGTAAGAACTAGTGCTAACCATTGATACTATAAGTAACTCCTACCTCGAATGTTATAATGTGGAATGAACAAATCACATACCAAGTGAACAATTATAGTTATATGTGGAATGAGATGCATGAAATATCGTGGATGGCATAACTGACTTTGTTTCTTTTATGTTGAGCTGTTATGTTATTTTCCGTCCTACATTGAGTGGACATCATGGACATTATCGTACATTTCTGTCTGTCTTAGTTTCTCCAATCCAGTTAGATATTAAAAGAAATTCGAATGAATGAACAATATTTTTCTTACATATCTATTCTGTTGAAAAGATGAGGAAATGGGATATGCTTATGGATACTTCTTAAGCAGGTGCCTTATTGAAATTAAATGTTAATTCTCACTTATAATTTCAATTCAATTATTTAAATTGCTACAAATTTGCAGTAAACGCTCTTGGTGAAGCGTTAACTAGATCTGTATATTTTCTTATTTGACTGTGTCAGTTCAAACAAATCTTTTTTCATTTATTTTTCTTTTTAGAAAATTAAAAAATATTTGACTTCTAAGACCTCGACCGCACGTCCATTTCCGGACCGATAAGGGTCACAAACACGAGAATGACCCTTATCTCCAGAGTATCAAGTTACAAAATTAACGGCTTGGAAGAGTATAAGTCAATGCTCAACTTGTTCTCCAAACAAGTTAGATTCACAACATCAAGCCATTATTGGGCCCACCCTGCAGCTCAAGTGATAGCCAAGTAAGAGTCATGGCCTTCCTCATTTGACTTGTGCATGAGGAAAAAGTAATCATTAACTTTCCCCGTAAATAGAACGCACAGTATTTACTTCAAATGCCATTGTTTGGTAAAACTCAAAATTTATTAGAAGGTTGAAATAAAAGCCAATAATTAATTTTATTCGCATATTTTATTGGACCTATAATTTTTATCAATTTTTCAACTATAATTTTATCAACTTTATCAAAATCTAAGAAAAAAACAAATTTTTAGGAAAATCAAACGAACACTAAGTACATACAATTGACTTTACCACACTACTCTAAATAATAAATTGACCAGATCCTATGAGAGTTGAAATATGTGCAACATCGACTCATGTTACTTTGAATCGAATCTTAGCATGCGTCTCTTAATTTCTTTATTGTATAAGAACATAGGCAAAGTCAAGGGATTTCCATCTAATTCATTAGTCATCCAAGTACGTGAAGACGAACAAAATTCCTCATTACAGATTTTTGGAAAATATTGTCCATTCATAAATAAATAATAGAGTCAGGCTTCAAAACGTTATACATCCCTGTTAGTTCATAAATCATATTATATTTAATATTAATAACGTGCTATTAAATTGCAAACAAAAATTTAACTTGATAGAATACCAACTTAAAAATGTTAAAAATTACAAACAATAAATTTAGATTGAGGTAAGAGGCTGACTTTTTTCCCCTCTCAAGATGAAATTGCCTCGAATTGGTGCTTATTGGTACGGGTCTCCCAAAATACCTTTTATAATAGTAGCACTCTATTTACGAGAACAATAAACATATAATATTTTGAACTCTCTTTGTGGACTAAAAATGAAATTAACTGCAAAATTTATTTGGACTAATATGCTAAGTGCAAAAAGTCTAGGGTGTAGTATGTAAGTGGACGAGAATTCATGAAGGAAATTCTCCATAGACAGTTGGGCCTAATTATAATTGCTGGCAAATTGTATACGGAATGACAAAACTATTTGAAAGGACATGTTTGAAATGTCTAAAAGGACATGTAGAACATGTCTCGAACAGACATTTCTAGAAAGTACCCGACACGTGACACATTCTGACTAATCCAAATTTTGAAGTAGAAAATATTAAATAAAATAAATCAACAAACAAAAAATGGGTGCAGATGAATAAATATGAAAACGAAAAATTGGAGCTTCTAACACATGTGAATAAAACATTTCTTATGGGCGCCCAGCTCGCAATTTTGATGTTCTGATGTTTTAATCCTTCAAGTTTCTACAATCTTCATTTTGGTCTTTTAACTTTGGATCTTGGTCATTTTAGTCCTCAAACTTTCATATTGTCTTCTTCAGTCTTCAAACTTTTCATAACCTCCAATTTGGTCCTCAAACTTTCGAAATATCTTATAATTTATTGCTATTTTCATCCATTTTTCTCCAATTGCTATTAAACAGGTCCAAAAATGAAATATGAAGAATAAAGTACCAAATTAAGTAAAAATTAAATAAAATGACGGAATAAAAGCTTAGTTTAAAGGTCTTAATAAGTGCACAAAATACATTTATCAGTAGGATCAAGCATTGGAATATATATCCTACCAGGTACTTGAACCTTAGTTTACATTTGGACCTTAGTTTTCACCATTGGATCTATTTTCTAGAACCAATTCCAATATTTTTTTTGTGTATTCAAGATAAGTAACATTTTGCCGTTAGCATTGAGCTTCTTGATTTTAGAAGAAATCATATATCTCATGTCACATATCGATATGTTTTGCCAATAAACTCATACTCACTTGGACTGAGTATGAATGCACTTTAGTGGTAGAGACTTGAACAATAATATTCCATGTTCTGCAGGCATGTACAATACAAGAAATGAACTTTGAAATCACTACAGAGCAAGGAAAATGTCGTGTCTAGTCTTCACAGATGGAAAATTTTACATAACATGAAAGGTTTGGAAGAAGGCAACCAAAACTTCTCATAAGTGCAGATGAATATAATACGAAAATAGAAACCTGGAGCTACTAACACGTTTGAGGAAAACACTTCTCGCCAATGAGATGTTATGAATCTATGTCAGTCTCTATTTCCCAATTATATTCTTCTAGACATGAGAAACTTTGAATTATTTTCTCTAATTTCTTTAATTAAATAAAATTTTTCCCATAACGCAGCGTCTACATTTGTTTTTTCATGCTCTAGAGTGTTATCCAAGTTCCGTCCTTAAAATTTTAGTAGACTAAATCAACCATGGTACTAGATAGTGAATCGTATCCACGACCTAGTATTAAGATCCTCAAAGATAGCACAAACCCATATAAATGCCTAGGCATATCCACACTCATTTTAGATAACCATGAGTATGTCGACAAACTGAATCAATGTACAACATGAGACAAACTGAATCAATGTAACGTCCCAAATTTTCTCAACCCAGAGGGTTACTCGACAATCATTAAATTATAACATTTAACGACTCCAAATAAATTTTTATGTGCACTTCAATTGTTTGAAAAATTTATCTATCTTGGACCACCCGTCCCTTTCCGTCCCTTTCCGGACCGATAAGGGTCACAAGCACAAGAATGACCCATGCAATTTGGCATTAAATTTTTCGTTATCTCCAGAGTATCAAGTCACAAAACGACTTGGAAGAGTGTAAGTCAATGCTCAACCTGTTCTCCAAACAAGTCAGATTCACAACATCAACTCATCAAGCCATTCTTGGGCATACCCCTGCACCTCAAGTGATAGCCAAGTAAGAGTCATGGCCTTCCTCATTTGACAAGTGCATGAGGAAAAGTAATCATTAACTTTTCCAGTAAATAGAACGCACAGTATTCACTTCAAATGCCTTTGTTTGGTAAAACTCAAATTTTTTAAAATGTTAGAGATAAAAGTCAATAATTAATTTTATTCACATATTTTATTGGACCTATGATTTTTATCAACTTTTCAACTATAATTTCATCAACTTTTATCAAAATCTATAAAAAAAAACTAATTTTTAGAAAAATCAAACGAGCACTAAGTAAAACTTTTTTTTTCTTAATCATTGAGTTTGAGTACATACAATTGACTTTACCACACTACTCTAAATAATAATATGACCAGATCCTATAAGAGTTGAAAATGATGCAACATCGACTCATGTTAGTTCTAATCGAATCTTAGCCTGCCTTCTTGCTTGACATAGGCAAAGTCAAGGGATTTCCATCTAATTAGTCATCCAACTAAGTGAAGATGTACAAAATTCCACGTTACAGATTTTTGGAAAATAATACCTATTCATAAATAAATAATAGAGTCGAGCTTCATAAATAATATTATGTTTAATATTAGTTACGTGCCAATAACTTGCAACAAAAATTTAAAAGGACAGAATACCAACTTACAAATGTTAAAAAATACATAAAATGAATTTGATTGAGGTAAGAGTTACGAGAACAATGAAACATATAATATTTTTCAACTCTGTATATGGACAAAAAAGAAACTGCAAAATTTATTTGGTCTAATATGCTAAGTGCAAAAAGTGTGGGGTATAGTATGCAAGTGGATAAGACTTGAATGAAATTCTGCATAGACAGATGGGCCTATTTATAATTGCTGGAATTCTAGATGGAAAGCTAATACTCTTTCAACGGATAAGTCTAAGATATATCTTATCTAAACTATCTCAAAAGGACATGCCTGAAACACACATTTCTCCAAAGTTGCTGACGCGTGGCGCATTATGACTAATCCAAATTTTTAAGTAGTACAAATATTAAATAAAATAAATCAATAAATAAAATATAGGTGCAGATGAATAAATATGAAAACAAAAAATTGGAGCATCTAACATCAATCAACGAATTTCATGCTGCAAAAAAGATTCACATATTCATGAATTAGTCTTTCATTCAAGAATTTTTTTTTTTAAAATCAAAATCTACTAAAAGTTAATTTTTAGCAAAATCAAACAAACAATGAATTTAAATTTAATATTAATAATGTGCCACTAAATTGTAAACAAAAATTTAACTGGACAGAATACCAACTTATAAAAGTTAAATAATACAAACAATGAATTTAGATTGAGGTAAGAGGCTAACTTTTCTTTCCCTCGAGACGAAATTGCCCCCAATTGGTGCTTACTGGTACACGTCTAGCACTCCAAATTACGATAACAATGAAACATGTAATATTTTGAACTCTCTTTATGGGCTAAAAATGAAACTGGAAAATTTATTTGGACTAATATGCTAAGTGCAAAAAGTGTAGGGTGTAGTATGCAAGTGGACGAGAATTCATGAATGAAATTCTACATAGACTGTTGGGCCTATTTATAATTGCTGGAAATTTGTAGATGGAATGACAAAACTGTTTGAAAGTACATGTGAGAAATGTCTAAAAGGACATGTAGCGCATGTAGGACATGTCTCAAACAAACATTTCAAGAAGGTCGCCGACACGTGGCACATTTTGACTAATCCAAATTTTGAAGTAGAAAAAATATTAAATAAAATAAATCAATAAATAAAAAATAGGTGCAGATGAACAAATATGAAAATGAAAAATTGGAGCTTCTAACCCGTGAGGAAAACACTTCTTACGAAGGAGAAGTTAATGATTTATGTCCAAGCTCTTTATTCCCCATTCATATTCTTCCCAGCATGTGTGAAACTTTGAATTACTTTCTCTGATTCCTTTAATAACTTAAAATTTTATTGATAACACATCTACGTTTGTTTCTTCATGCTATGTGGTTTTATCCTAGTTCCTTCCTGAAAATTGTAGAAGCTTAAACCAACAATGATATAACAAAGTGAGTTGTAGCCACTACCTAGTATTGCGATCTCTCCAAGGTAGTGCAAACCTAAAAGGGTGTCTAGGTGCATATGTACTCATTCCACATTCGACTAACCGAATCAATTATTGCATCAAACATAAGATCCCTTCTAAAAACAAGATGCTTAGTCCCAAAAAACAAAAAATTCCTAAATAGAAAACACATAATAAATATTAGTATCCTTTCTACCTAAATGCATCCAACCATGACGAGCAGAGTCGAACATTTCTGTTTGAACATGTGTCAGAGATGATTGTGACTTCAATTCTTTGATTGTTGTTATTGGCGATAATAGCTTTTTTAGTTGTCTCATTTGGTGCTTGGGAATTGAGAATGCATTAGTTTTTCTTTGTCTTAAAGGTTTTGCTCGATTACATGACATTGTGAGCTTTCATATTGAGGCAACAAAATGGTATGATCAACATTCGAATTTATTTTCTCGCTAGGTGCTTGAATGGAAAGTATTAGACCTTAGTCGTTGCCATTGGATCTATTTGCCTAGTGATGATATAAATAATGACAAATATTATATGTTATTTACCTATGGTGGCATCGCCTGGCAGTGCCCGCCTCAACGATTTGCCCGCCTCATCGGCTCGCCCACCTCGTTGGTCTCATGAGCACACTTCTGACAGATAGATCGCAACAATCCAAATGTCGTTAGATTAGCTAGGCGACGACCCATGGAATGATAGTTACCACTAGTTATCAAGAAGGCGAAACATCTCTCAACAAATTGTAAAGATGAAACATCCATCATTAACTCCTAATAATGAGGGAGATGAAGGGACACCCGTTATCAAATGAAGGAGATGAATAGACACCCGTCATCAATAACTACAGGCTATCCCTATAAATAGAGGCTAACCGCCCAGGTAAAGAAAAAAGATACAATTCTCATACACTACATATTGTTATTCTGCACATATGTTTTAATCATATACTGATTATCACACTGGAGTGGCCACGGGAGAAAAAAGTCCCACCATCTTTTGCAGGTCTCTCCACCTCTCGTCATGCAAATTGCACTCGAATGAGGAGAAAATTATTTATCATCATTTGGCGCCGTCAGTGGGAAACTACACAATAAGTCATGGCTTGAACTAGAAGAGCTACGAATGTAACCGCTTCACCAACCCCCATTGGGGATGTAGACACCGACTCCAACGTCGCCACTAATCACCCACAACGAAAAATTGCCTCTGTCGCTCAACTTGCGGTAATGCAAGCTTAGGTGGCGGTCTTAATAGCTCTACTCCAAGATCGGAACGCTGCGGTTTCTCAGCTACCACAGGGTCCTAACCTTCTGCCGGTAGGATTTTTACCACTAGGAGCTCCGCCCCATGGTCCTAGCCCTCCACCGGTAGGGCCCTCACCACCGTGGGCTCTTCTCCAAAATCCTAACATTCCAACAATGGAAACACTACCAACGGCAGCGGCTCCACCGGCTGCCTCTTGTTTCTTTAGCTCCACCTTCCGTACCCCACTTCCATTCATTGACATCGACCCAAATCCATGCTTTGGGCAACCGTCATGGATGCCGACGCCTATCTTTGGTTGAGACACTAGTGTTAAGCCTGGAACAACGATTAGAAGAAGTGATGGGTCATAAAATAGCTGAGGTTGTGTCTAATAAAAGTAGTAGGCAACAATCCATGGTGTTAGAAAAAGATCCTTTTTCCCTAGAAGTGATGGCAGTCCCTTTGCCATGAGACTTCAAACAGCCAAAGATGGAGAAGCACGACGGATCCTCCGATCTTGTCGATCACCTCAGGGCTTTTGTTGATTTGATGAGGTTGCAAGCCACCCCAGATGCGATTATGTGTAGGGGCATTTCACCAACACTTAGGCGAGAGGCCAGGGACTGGGTAGCCTCTCTTCCCCCAAAATCGATCCGTACATTTGACAATTTTTCCAAGAGTTTTGCTGCCCACTTTACCAGCCGCAAACGTGTTAAGAAAATTGCTATCAGTCTGATGCAATTGACACAAGACAAGGACGAAATGTTTGAAAGATTTTATTGCCTAGTTCAATAGGGCAACACCGAGAATCAAAGATTTGCGAAATTCTCACCGTAGTCACTCCCATGATGAGTGGAACTAGAAGTCGTCCTTTCAAGATGTCACTCTCAAAAAACCCATCGAATATGATGCATGAGTTACTCAATAGAGGGGATAAGTATGTGGACGCTGAAGAAACATATCTCATTACCAAAAGTATGAAAGATCAAAATGAACTTGAGTCTAGCAAAAAGAAGATTCAGGACGAGCCCGAACCTCGAAATAATAGAGGTAAGCTCACCCAAGACGAGGCGAGTCAACCAGGCGAGCTAGATGAGCCAAGGTTAAAAAATCAAAAAAAAATTTAAGGCTAGGCGAGCTCACTTGAGGCGGGAGAGGCGAGCTCCCAAGGTGGGCGAGGTGAGCTTACTTGAGGCGGCGCGACGCGACCTCTCCAAAGGCGGGCGAGGTGAGCTCACCCAATCCAAGGTGAGCTCATCCAAGTTCCCAAAAAAAAAAAAAAAAAAAATTAGGCGAGCTCACCCAATCCAAGCGAACTCATCCAAGTTAAAAAAAAAAAATTAGAAAGGAGCATGTATGATAGATTATTTATATTTCGATTGATGATAGTCTATGGAAGGTAGAAGGGTTTACAAGGACAAAAATATTGACAAATGCCACCGCCTCGAAATACAAGGTCAGTTGCTTGTCTGAAATACAAGGCAAAAAATAATGACAACTGCCAATGTCTGAAAAACAAAGCCACCGCTATCGTGCGGAAAATAAGGCCATTACATCATTTCTAAAAAATAAGGCGATGAGCCTATATTTAAAAATCAAGATGATAACCACCACTAAAAAATAAGGCGATGAGCCTATATTTAAAAATAAATGTGATAGCCACCATTAAAAAATAAGGCGATGAGCCTATATTTAAAAATCAAGGTGATAGCCACCATTGGAAAATAAGGCGATGAGCCTATGCTTAAAAATCAAGGTGATAGCCACCATTAAAAAATAAGGCAATGAGCCTATATTTAAAAATTAAGGTGATAGCCACCATTGAAAAACAAGGCGATGAGCCTATATTTAAAATCAAGGTGATAGCCACCATTAAAAAATAAGGCGATAAGCCTATATTTATTTAAAAATCAAGGTGATAGCCACCATTGGAAAATAAGGCGATGAGCCTATGCTTAAAAATCAAGGTGATAGCCACCATTGAAAAATAAGGCGATGAGCCTATGCTTAAAAATCAAGGTGATAGCCACTATTTAAAATCAAGGTGATAACCACCATTGAAAAATACGGCGATGAGCCTATATTTAAAAATCAAGGTGATAGCCACAATTGGAAAATAAGGCGATGAGTCTATGCTTAAAAATCAAGGTGATAGCCACCATTAAAAATAAGGCGATGAGCCTATATTTGAAAATCAAGGTGATAGCCACCATTGAAAAACAAGACGATGAGCCTACATTTAAAAATCAAGGTGATGGCCACCATTAAAAAATAAGGCGATGAGCCTATATTTAAAAATCAAGATGATAGCCACCATTGAAAAATAAGGCGATGAGCCTATGCTTAAAAATCAAGGTGATGGCCACCATTGAAAAATAAGGCGATGAGCCTATATTTAAAAATCAAGGTGATAGCCACAATTGAAAAATAAGGCGATGAGCCTATGCTTAAAAATCAAGGTGATAGCCACCATTAAAAATAAGGCGATGAGCCTATATTTAAAAATTAAGGTGATAGCCACCATTGAAAAACAAGACGATGAGCCTACATTTAAAAATCAAGGTGATGGCCACCATTAAAAAATAAGGCGATGAGCCTATATTTAAAAATCAAGATGATAGCCACCATTGAAAAATAAGGCGATGAGCCTATGCTTAAAAATCAAGGTGATGGCCACCATTGAAAAATAAGGCGATGAGCCTATATTTAAAAATCAAGGTGATAGCCACAATTGAAAAATAAGGCGATGAGCCTATGCTTAAAATTCAAGGTGATAGCCATCATTAAAAATAAGGCAATGAGCCTATATTTAAAAATCAAGGTGATAGCCACCATTGAAAAACAAGACGATGAGCCTACATTTAAAAATCAAGGTGATGGCCACCATTAAAAAATAAGGCGATGAGCCTATATTTAAAAATCAAGATGATAGCCACCATTGAAAAATAAGGCGATGAGCCTATATTTAAAAATCAAGGTGATGGCCACCATTGAAAAATAAGGCGATGAGCCTATGCTTAAAAATCAAGGTGATAGCCACTATTTAAAAATCAAGGTGATAGCCATTGAAAAATAAGGCGATGAGCCTATATTTAAAAATCAAGGTGATAGCCACCATTGAAAAATAAGGCGATGAGCCTATGTTTAAAAATCAAGGCGATAGCCTCTATTTGAAAAACAAGGCGATGAGCCTCTGTTTTAAAAAATCAAGGCGATGAGCATCTCGCCGGAAAAAACAAGGTGATAAGCCTTTGTTTTAAAAATTAAGGCGATGAGCCTCTGCAATGGAAAAAAAAAATCGGTGCGTTGAGCCTCTGCTTTTAAAATTAAGACAATGAGCCTCTATTCGAAAAATAAGGCGATGAGCCTCTATTTGAAAAACTAGGCGATGAGCCTATGTTTTAAAAAATCAAGGTGATGAGCCTCTATCTCGAAAAACAAGGCGATGAGCCTATGTTTAAAAATCAAGGTGATGCGTCGTAATCGAAAAACAAGGCAATGAGCATATGTTTAAAAATCAAGGCGATAAGCCTCTGTCTGAAAAACAAGGCCATTGAGTCTCTATCCGAAAATCAAGGCAATGAATCTTTGTCTGAAAAAATTTAGAAAGAAGCATGTGTGGTAGATTATTTCTATTTCCCATTGACGATAGTCTATGAAAAGTAGATGGGCTTATGATGATATAAGTAATGACAGCTGTTATATGTTATTTACCTATGGTGGCACGTCTTGGCACGCCCGCCTCAACGATTCGCTCGCCTCATCGGCTCGCCCGCCTCATTGGTCTCATGAGCACACTTCTAATAGATAGACTGCAACAACCCAACTGTCGTCAGATTAGCTAGACAGGCGACCCATGGAATGATAGTTACCACTAGTTATCAAGAAGATGAAACATCTCTCAACAAATTGGAAAGATGAAACATCCCTCATTAACTCCTAATAATTAGAGAGATGAAGGGACACTCGTTACCAAATGAGGGAGATGAATGGACACACGTCATCAATAACTGCAGGCCATCCCTATAAATAGAGGCCAACCCCCCAGGTAAAGAAAAAAGACACAATTCTCATACACTCCATATTGTTATTCTGCACATATGTTTTAATCATTTACTGAATATCACACTGGAGTGGCCACGGGGGAAAAAAGCTCCGCCACCTTTTGCAGGTCTCCACCACTGTCGTAGCCATGCTCGGAGGAGGAGAAAATTATTTATCATCACCTAGAACTAGTTCCAATAGTTTCTTTGTGTATTTTAAGATAAACAACCTTTGGCCGTGTGCAATGAGCTTCTAGTTTTCGAAAAAAATCATATATCTCATGTCACATATCTGTAAAGTTAGTCTTGTGCACGCTTGAAATAAGTGTGAATACACTGAGGCTTTTCTGGCTTTTCCTCGCTCAAGGTCTATCAGTCATTGGTAGCGACTCATTGGTAATATCCTATGTTTTGCAGACGTCTACAATATGAGAAATGAACTTTGAAAACACTTTTGAACAAACATAAGAAATGTCTTATTTGGTCTTCATGGATGGAAAATTTTATGTAACATGAGGGATTGGAATAATGTATTCAAAACTTCTCATAAGCGCATATGAACATAATATGAAAACAAAAAACTGGAGCATCTAACACTGTTTTGAAAAACACTTCTCGCCAAATTTATGTGTCTCTATTTTCCAATTATATTATTTCCCACATTTGTGAAACTTCAAATTATTTTTGTTGATATTTTTTAATTATTTAAAATTTTATCGGTAACACATCTACGTTTGTTTCTTCATGCTTTGGAGTGTTATCCTAGTTCCTTCTTGAAAATTATAGAAGCCCAAACAAACGATAATATCACATAGTGAGTCGTAGCCACGACCTAGTCTTTTGAATCTTGAAGGCAACGTAAACCCAAACAATTGCCCGGACATCCGTACTCATTGTAGATAACTATGAGTATGTCAACAAACTGAATCGCTGTATTGTATGAGACACAAGATCACTTCCAAAAACAAGAGGTTCAATCCCATTGCCCTAAAAACTTGAAATTCATAAAAAGAAAATACAAAACAATTTTATGATCCTTTCAAGCTAATTGCTTCAAACCATAATGAGTAGTGTCAAATGTTTTCCATTAGAACACGTGTTGGGGATGATTGTGACTTGAATTAAGTAGATTGTCAGAATCGGTAGTTATAACTCTATTAGTTGTCTCATTCGGTGCTCGAGAACTAAATAATGCGCATCTGCGTCTTCGATGCGAGTAGTTTTTACTCGATCACTAGACATTATGAGAGATATAGATTGTGCTACAGCTTCAAAATAATTTTTTTTTTTCAAGATAAGTAATAGTTGGCATTTGCGATAAGCTTATTTTTTTTCGTGATGAAATTACATATCTTTTTTTATTCAACACACCATCACATCTCCAAAGGTGGTTGTCAAGCCTCCACTGTAAAAGGATTGGAAGGTTTGGATACCCTAACCATATATAAATAACTCATAGAAAATATATGGGAGGGGAGCATAAAACCCGATCTCCAATCAAAAAGCTAAAGAAAATAAATAAATAAATAAATAAATAAACAATAAATAATGGTGTACTACTTCCTAAACAAATAGTCCTAGAAAAATTCTATAGACCCCTAACGTAGGGAAGTCTATGTCTATCAATCTTAACTAAACCGCAATAACGCTGTGGTAAGTAATCGAGCAATCATACTCAAAGCAAGCCGACGATCCCAACCCTCTGAAGCAAGTAAGTCAGCCACATGGTTGTCTCGCGATAAATATGAGAAATAGTATCACGGCCAAGGCAAAGAGATGTCGATGTGGCGAAGAGTGGCCTAAGTTAGACAAAGGTCCTCCACCTATGGTGATGCGGTTGAATGGCTAAAGTAGAGTCGACTCAATCCATAAATCCGAGAGTAAATTCCTCCGAGCAAGAATGATGCCGTCAAGAATAGCCCTTAGCTCGGCCTCCAGAATAGGGCACTCGCCATATGAAGAGAAGAAGGCATGAACACACTGACCCGATGAATCCGTAATAATTCTCCACCACTCGCAAATCCATTTTATGCATTCATCGTTGTTGACCTTATAAGATCCCACCGGTGGAGTATGCTAATAAACCAAAGTAGGAGGAGGAAGGGATGTAGTAGTAATAGAGATACCAAAAAGAGGAGCAATATCCATATCCTCTCGCCAATGAATAACCCAATATAAAGCGCTCAGTATGTAGTAGTGAGATAGTATGGTATACTCCAGATGATCCGTTTCAGCTCTATAGATATATCCTGGTACTTCGCATCATTCCTTGCATTCCAAATAAACCAGAGAATCAAAAGAGCAATGATCATGCGAATATGACATTGCCTAACAAACCGACTCGAGAAACGCCAAGATTGAAAGTGATCACGAAAATCCTCCATCGGTAGTAGGTTTATATAAAAATTTTAGAAAAATGGCGCCAAACCTGGTCGGCAATAAAGCTATCAATAAATAAATGCTGAATAGTCTCAATAGCCGAGCAACATTGACAACGAGAAGCCATATGACTCCCAATCCGCCTCTGAATCATAACATCAACTGGGATAAGACTCCGCCATAGTCTCCAACATAAGAAAGAGACAGTCGTGGGGATAATAGAACTCCAAATCATGCTATATATAGCCTGAATAGTATGTCCCGTGAGAACTAGCTGCCATGCAGACTTGGTAGCAAATCTACCATCTGAAATATCTTTCCATATAATCTGATCGTGTACTTCAGCAGTGATAGAGATGCTCTATATAAAATTTTTTGTCACATATTAATAAATTTTGTCAATAAACTCGTGCTTGCATGGAATGAGTATGAATACATCTAGGTGTTTTTTTTTGCTTCGTTCACGGTCTATTAGTTAGTGGTAGCAACTCCAACAATAATATATAGCGTTCTACAAACTTCTATGTCATGAGAAATGAACTTTGAAAACACTCGGAGCATGAACAAACATAAGAAAATGTATTGTCGGTCTTCATGGATTGAATATTTTATGTAACATGAGGATTGGAAAACGATTCGTGAGCTTCTCATAAGCATAGAGGAATGTAATTCGAAAACATAAAAGTATTTGAACACGGAAAACAATTCACGAAGGAGATGTTACTGATTTATATCAAAGTCTCTATTTCCCAATTATATTATTCTCCACATGTGATAAACTTTGAATTATGTTCTCTTTCCCCTTAACACAAATACGTTTGTTTTCTTCATATTGTGGAGTTTTATCCAAAATTTAGTAGCCTAAACCAACGATGATATTACATATACAAATGAGTAGTAGGGATGGAGTTAGGAATTTTTGCTTGTGGGGGCACATGGCAATTAGCGATGCTAAAGTGCTGGGCAGGATACTACGATGACCTGTGGCGCATATAGCAGTCGGCGACACAACGGTAGCCAATAGAAATAGCGGCATTTATAGAATACAATGAAACTACTTAATTAAAACAATAACTTTATTATTTTATAAAAGTAATCGACTTTAGATTAGTCGTATATAATAATACAATAAAATGGTAAAAAAAAAAAATAGAATCAACATTTTATTTTAAACAAAAATTAAGTTTGGATTAAACAAAACTTGAAAAATAAAAAAAATTTAATTTGAAAAAAAATAAAAATCAAAGTTACTCATGTGCACATAAATATAAAAATAAAGTAACCAAAATACAAAAATATATATTCCTGTAAGTGAAGAAAAAATAAAATTATGTTCGAGTTAAATAAAAATTTATAAACTCAACCATATTTTTGACAAGATTTGTACGTTAAAAAGGAAATGATATTTTGTTTTATTTTCATTTTTAAAATTGAAAATCAAGGAAACGTTATAGTTAAAGATTAAGTTCGGTGTTAAGCGTATTGTTTTGCCAACTTTACCGCTTACGAAGTGAGGAAATTACACTAAAGTTTATCAAAATATATAAAAAGACAAAATATGCAAATGGAACTAAAGTTGGGTATTAAAAATCTTTTTTTAAAGTTGGGGATTAATTGCACAAATTTCTCAAAAGAAAAATTAACATACATAGCAGCTAGGATTGGAACCCAAATCCACCTCATCACAAAAAGAAAGCTTTGCCATTAAGGTATAGACAATTTATTTAGTTTAATGTAAATTTATGGTTTTTTTTTTTTTTTTTGTTGGACAACATTATAAAATTTAATTATTTCTTAAAACAAAACCAAAATCGAGTGGGCGCTTGCCCCCTACCCTAAATCCGCCCTTGGTGAGTAGGAGCGAAGACCTAGAATTGTGATCTCTCAAGGCAACGGAAACCCAAACAAATTCATAGGAAAATCTATACTTATCAGAGATAACCACGAGTTTGTCAACTCAAGGCAACGGAAACCCAAACAAATTGTAGATAACCACGAGTTTGTCGACAAACTAAATCGATATATTGCATGAGACATAAGGTCACTTCCAAAAATAATAAAGTCAGTCCCAAAAAAAACATAACATTCCTAATAAGAAAACATGAAACAATTATTAGGATCCTTTCTAGCTAAATGCATCCCACAATGACGACTAGAGTCAAACGTTTTCCATTCGAACACGTGCCATGGATCATTGTGACTCCGAATTCATTGATTACTGTTATTGGCAGTGATAGCTCTATTAGTTGTCTCATTCATTTTGATTGAGGCTGTAAACAGGTTTGATTACATTGGGAATATATTTCCTGCTAGGTGCTCGAGTGGAAAAACATTGGACCTCCGTTGTCGCAATTTGATCTATTTACCTAGAACTAGTTCCAATATTTTTTTATATGTATTTAAGATAAATAACCTTTGGCCATTTGCACTTGGCTTCTTGTTTTTGGAAGAAATTATATATCTCATGTCATATATCGATAAAGTTTGTCGATAAACTCGTGCACGCCTAGAATTAGTATGAATACACCAAGGTCTTTTTGGGTTTTCCCTTGCTCAAGAACTATATTTTAATGGTGGAGACTACAATGGTAATATCCTATGTTCTGCAAATGTCTTA
Organism: Forsythia suspensa; assembly: GCA_023638005.1. Lineage (NCBI taxonomy): Eukaryota > Viridiplantae > Streptophyta > Magnoliopsida > Lamiales > Oleaceae > Forsythia > Forsythia suspensa. The sequence goes on from CM042668.1 coordinate 12,131,196, forward strand.
GATAAATGAACTTTGAAAACACTTTGGAGCATGAATAAACATAAGAAAATGTCTTGTCTGGACTCCTTGGATTGAAAATTTTATATAACACGAGGGATTGGAAAAAACGTATTCAAAGTTTCTTACCTCTTTCCCTTATTTTCCTTTTTCCTTCCTCTTTCTTCTTCTTCCTTGGACTATTTGTTTCTTAGAATATGCGCGAGACACATGTAGTGCCTTCTCCTAAGACAACTCGACCATCAAGACCATTTAGACCTTTCCTTGAAGCAGTGACATAGTTTGGGCTAGTGTATATGACCATTAATTTCATAAAAGCAGGCTTGTATTAAAGGCCAATAAGATTCAAATGTCTAATAGAAGATATAGATGTAGATAATAAAAGAAGTCGACGAGGAGGAAGCAAAATAGACTTGTAAAAAGCATTCAAGACATCTAGAGAAATCAACTTGTAAACTAAGAAAATACAAACTAAATTTCATCGATTGGATGTTAGATGACTTTACAAACACAATATATAATTTCCATAAAATATGTTGGAAACTAGCACCAAAAATAGCCAGAAATAAAAGATTTTCTTAATTCTATAAATCAAGATCTTTGCTAGATGTTCATGTGTTTGTTACAATTCGAAAACAAAGATATAGAACTATACCTAAACCAATATTAAATTACGCAGCACAATCTGATTCGCGAAAACGTCGCGCTCCCAACCTTCAAGCCTTCAATGGTACTCTCTAAAGTACAGACTACACCAGCGTGCAAGTGCCATTTTAATTAAAATCAAAAGCTAATTTACTGCACTAAACAAATCATAATGAGACAACTATCACACCATGCACCGAATCTCGACTTCATTGTAAGGCCTCATGTCAGTAGTGAGGAATCCCAAAAGCTTTTCCTAATATTTGCATGTCCAAATAAACAAAATTCAAATTTGTCATGTTTATTCCTGAATTCGAATTATGTTGATCGGGTAAAAATACGTAATAGTAAAAGGATCTGATAAATGTGTCAATGAAGTTTCCTGTTTGAGTCTTGACATTTATATAAAACAGCGGATGTAAAGTAAAGCAAGGTCGAATTTCTTTAGATTATATCAATATTGGATATTTTATGATCATTCACAGGGAAAATCATTATACACAAACATCTAAAAATCGCTTGTTGTGGACATTTAGAGGAATATCTCAAGAAGTGCCTTAGAATATTCTTGAAGAAGTCTTTTTAGCTCTATCAAGGGAAGCTTTAAGTCTTAAACCCCATATTCTCTCTGTCTTCACCGCTTTTTTGTAAACATGAAAGTAACTTATGAACACGATGCACATAAAACAACCAATTGATTATGAATTTATCAAAGAAACAAGTTACCATCTAATAATTTAAATTCAGCAGCACAAGTATTCACTCTTTATCATGTTTATTTTTCTACTTTACTATTTATTCGTGAAAAATCATGATCGTCAATAATGGCCATAAACAATGACATCTAATTAAAAAAAAGAAGAAGATAAGAGAATGAATAGAGTTGTCATAATTCAGGTATGATGTAAGATTTAATGACTGAGAAATGAAAGTTGAAATTGTAATATGTAGTAATGATAAACAATAGGCCACCCGTTATCCCAAAGATTAGCTCAAAAAGCACAAATTCATTTGAAGAAGTGAAACATAGTTATGTTATGAAAAGGAAAAAGAAAAGTGACAAACTTGACATCTTTGAAATGCTCCGAACCTATGAACTAAAACTTTATTAATTCTTATGACATAAGAAAATATATGAATGCTTGAATGTCTAATTGACACAATCATAATGTTCTGAAGGAAAATAAAATAAAATTGGCAATTAAGATTCAAGAGTAAAAAGGAACAATAAAAGTAGTTCATGGAATTGAAAACCTGATTGAGCATGTGAACATATCATTATCTGTATAATAAACTCTCAAACTCAAGGCACAAAAAAGCTCCCATGAAATGTGAGACGAGAGTTTGCAATGCAAGTCAAACATCTTAAATAACAATTTCAAACCAATAAAAACTAATCAAATGAAAACAAGTCGATATAAATTCAATCAAAATAACTCACTCTTTATGCAGATATACTTTGGCCATTGCAGGGTCCAACTAAATTGCCTTATTCGCAACGGCAACAACTTATGCTGATCAAATTTTTTAAGAAAATAATTACTAACCTCAAAATCAGCTTGTCAGATCACATAAAAAGACAAATACAGAGCAAAATTAAAAATTAAGACCAACTAAAATAATCTTATGATGAACGCCACAAACTCTTCAACAAAATATGAACTCGTAAAACAATAACATTTCTACATTCGCTCTATAATTTTATAATCAAGATTTCATTTTTATGCTGATGTCAGCACTCAGTTTATCGTCCACTACATCTGAAGTCCAAAATATATCCAACAAACACAGATCAGAAAAAATAGCTACTTTTGGAAAAGATATTTTCCATAAATAGAAAAGGACAAATCAGTTCAAAGTTCAGCATTATTCACAGAATATAAGGCTACGTTTGATACACTACTAACGATTAATCCAAACTCTAATTTAAGCCAACTGTAATTATAAAAAATTAAGAATAACAAACTATAATTTAAGCCAACTTCAATACCCATCTTCAAAATCACGGAAAATGAAACATATATAGAAGGAAAACTAAAACCAAGCAAAAATATCCAGATTTTTTATAATAACAAACTCTAATTTAAGCCAACTTCAATGCCCAACTTCAAAATCACCGAAAACAAAACATAAAGCATATAGAAGTAAAACTAAAACCAAGCAAAAATATCCAAAGAACCGAACAAAAAAAGTTGAAGAAGAACCTGAAATTTTGGCTCGGAATAACCCACCATGTCTAAGATCTTCTTCAACAAAATAATAATCTTTTGCCTCAAAGACTGCAATTAGGTAGAGAACAAAATCATAAGAAATATGGCGAAAAAAAAAATTAAAACAAAAACAGGGAAAAAATTAAAACAAAAACATACTATCAGATTCACTGCAGTTCAATCATTTACCACAGAAATCATACCGCGGCAATCCTATAGCACCTGCAAAAGAACATGCCAAATAGAAGAAAATGAAACATAAAACTCCAAAAACACCATGTATTCAACGAAATGAGAGATATGAAAGGATCTAAACAGATGCATGAGAAATTTCTGGTTTTCAAAAATCACTACAACAACACAACATCCCAACAAACAAACTTCGATTCTAGGTTTTATGCAGTCGGAAGATACACAGGTAAGTTGATTCTATAATTTATGTGTTGGAGAAATATGATAAGTGCATTTTGTGCACTTATTCGAGCCTTTAAACTAAGCTTTTATCCCATTATATTATTGATTTTATACTTAGTTTAGTGTATTATTCTTCTTATTTTAGTTTTGGATCCGTTTATAAGCAAATGAAGAAGAATGGACGGAAAGAGCAATAATTTGGCGAAATCGACGAGTAAGTTGAGTTTTTGAAGTGAATTTCAAGAGCCAAACATTGAAGGATGAGGAAGAAGGGAAAATCAATAAGTTTAAGGTGTTTTGGAGTAACAATGAAGAGTTGAATCAATGGATCAAACACCAGAAAGTCAGAACCGAATTGAGAAACAACCTACCGAAAATGAGGTAACTATATATATGAGTTATTAACTCATAACAAGGGTGGAGTTTTAGAGGCCGATTCTTGGGAGAAAAACAAGAACGAAGATCAAGATTTATCTTTGCAACAATGAAACGAAGATCAAGATCAAGATCGTCTCTTTCAAGTTCTTCCTATTCGGGTGATGAACTCCATATTTTCATCTTTTCTTTTTTATTTTATTATTAGTATGCTAGGCTAGAATTATTTAGTGCTACGATCGTGATGAAGCTTGTATCATGAATCTTTAATTCTTTGAACCTAGTTTTTGATATTTAAGCATGTTTTAATTTTTGAATAATTGATATTGAGTTTCTCTTCATCTACAATTATATGCGCAATAGTTGTATCATTCTTGTGGCTTGTTTTACCTTCGAGAGATGGAAAATATGTTATACATAGTATCAATTGTCGTAGAGTCCAATAGGGGATAGAAATATACCGCTATGCTTTACGTGATCTCTAAGTATTCACAAATTCTAATGCATTCTTGTATGTTCGCATTATTCATAGAAATATATTCGGATCGCATATAGGAATAAGTTTAATTCTACTCGAGAGAGATTGTTAAATTAAATTAAGAATATTGATCTTCATAATTGAATCATGTTATTAAATTCAACGGTTCGGATTAATAAAAATTAGTATAAGTGGATTCGAGATCCTAGTACGCTTTACTTTTCTTTTCTTTACCAATTTTAAAGTAATTCTTCTCTATTTTAATCTCTTATTTGTTTGAATTTTAATTAGTTAATTAATTTTAGTTTATATTTTAATTAGTTTTCAATCACAAAATCTTCAAAAGTTCATTAGATTCGGTTAAGGTTAGTATAATTGAACTGAATTCTTCGTGGGAACGATTCTTGGACTCAACAATCCACTTTATTACTTGAGCGATCCGTGCACTTGCAGAATTATTAAAGATACAAAATCGTTGACAAAATACATATTTAGAGGTATGTCGATTCCATACCCATTCACTCTTCTAAGATAGTAGGGATATAGGAACAAAGAACCCTAAATCAAATCTAAGTCCAATTAGACTAGTATATCTCTTATCGGTAGAAAAATAAGTGGATATTGATAGGAGGAACAAGGTTAAGAAGGAAAGATTTTGAGAAGAATGGTGAAGAGAGAGAATTGAAGAAATTTAAAAAAAAAAAAAAATGGCGAAGGTGAAGACAAACGTAAGTATCTATTTTGGGTAAGTAGAGGTGAAACTCCCTACGATCGTGATAAAAACCGATTTAATTGATTATGTACTTCCTAAACTTAAATCGCAATTACAATTAAGTCCAAAACATTCATAGTAATTGTAATTGACTCCAAAATTTTATAAAGCTACCACACGACCTCTTCAAAGATATATTTTCTAAGCTCTAACAATTAGATCATGTCGAATCTACCCTAGACCAACCAATCTAAATTATTAGTCTTTTGGTTTTTTCATTGAAGGCAAAAGACTGGATTGTCGGAATATATAAAATTACATAAGCCAATATATTTGCAATATTTTTCTTTGACAAACCTTATATAGAGGTGTCTCGGCTCGGCCCATTACCAAGCTAGCTCGGCTCGTCAAGGGACAAGCCGAGCTAGACCCACAATAGTGGGCTCGGTTCATCCCATAAGCTCATAGGCTGAATGAGCTGAGCCGAGCTACCCACGAGCTCTGCTTGTTTTTTTAATTAATTTATTTTTTTAAATTGTTTTGGAGAATTTTTAAATAAAGTATGAGAAATGTTTTCTTTTAAAAATTAAAAGTTGAAAACCTCGTCCTTTTTCGGGGCTTGGGAACGACTACTTTGAACATAGGCGGAATTAAAATTGTACACGTGTATAATAGATTGAGAGAATGAAGTGTGAAAAAATGAGTTTAGAATTTTAGAATTTATAGAAATAAAATCTGAATTTGAAAAAAAAACGACACGTGTGCAACGGTCACATAAATGTGACTATTGGACACAGACTCTTGCAGGCTTGTGGACGATGCCACGTGCCGGCTTTGTGGACACTACCCACGAACTTGTGGTGAGTTGCCCACGACGAAGCTTCGCTGCGTGGGTAATGCCCAAGCCAAGACGAGCCGAGCCGACTCATTTTTTGCTAAATCGAATGGGTTTGGCTCTTTTTTTTTTTGGGCTCGTGAGACGGCTCGAGCTTTGATGGGCCAAGTGGCGAGCCCACGAGCCGCTTGGTCCATTTGCCACCCCTAACCTTATATATATATATATATATTTCATCCCCATTCGAGATATGATAATTAGGTACGAGCATAAATGAATATTTTGTCCCTCTAATTATTCTCACTAACTTATGTTACATTTTCTTCAACGATCCTGTGAACCAACTCACAAATGTCAAAATTTAGCGTCTCTAAATCACGAGTTCGATTTATAACCGTTGAATAGAAAATACTTAAATAGTCAATCTACCCGTTTTTTAGGGCGACAGTTGTTGACACAAATTTGTATTCTCCACTTTGTTCATCATCAAGCTCCCAACTCACTGATATATTTGATCAATCAAATTAATCTCACTCATTGGTAAATAAAAAACTATTAAACTTACGAAAAAATAAACACAACCACGTCAAAGATTTAGTTGAAATATATGGTAATCTAGTGGAATTTAATTCTATGCACAATCATACTATAGAATTAAACTCAACACGTGATCCTTCAATACACTTCAAGTGAACTAGTGTCACCATCAAACTATTTACGCAATAAGGCAAATTTTTATACATTGATCAAAATATAAGTTGTGCCACACTTGTGGTTCTCAATGCAAGCAACCAATTTTCCACCAATCACGTCTATCACTAGAATTTGAAGGAAAGTTCGTGGTGTGGTACACTTGTTGGAAAAGTATGAAAACATCATTTTCACTACTTTCATCTTATGATTAATCTCAACAAGGTTAAATCGTAGATGCACATAAATCCCATTCTCATTGTCGTTACCAATCAAATTTAAGTAAGACAATCCTATTTTATGGTTCGAAATATTCAATTTCCCAAACTTCAAGTAACATACTTGTAGTAATCGCACTTTCAGTATTCATTATAACAACTTCCGAGAACGCACACCATTTCACGATCGTTCTATACAAACCATATTCCAAATTATAGAATTTGAAAACGTACACCAAGTATCCATTGTAATAGGTTCTTTACTTGAGAATCCACTATGTTCATATCGTCCAAAACCTGAGCTTTTATGGGTTGTATATTTAGTACTGATCGACTTACATATTATTTCAGCCAATGGGGAAAATATTTGTCGCGTAATTGATCAAGTTGTGTATCAGACAATTAAGGATAATCCATTCTCATTTGTTCATCAAACTTCCTCTATAAGATAACGACGTAAAAGTTAATGTAACTAATTTTAATTTAGGTGAGTGAATATATATATATATATATATCTTATTATTATAATTTACCTTACAAAAGGAATAATTTCTTCACAGTTCAAGAGCATATATAATGGTGTTGCTTGTAACTCCTCAACTGTCATTAACTTTGTATTTGGAACCTTATTACCAAAGAATAGAGCAAACTTTTTAAAAATTGAAAACCTTCTTTGCGGATTAGTAAATCTTCCTTCATCATTACTCGGTGGACGATTCAATCATATTTGTACATTTGGATTAAAGTATAACCTACATAAGTTAGATGTTTCCTCTATGAGGTATGCTTCTACTCTAGACGCCTCAACGTGATTTCAATTTCTTACCATTTTTTTTAGGTGAAATATGTACATGAAATATAGGGGTATTATCTTAATATACATATTAATATGCGACATAGATAATGTAACAATTGGCATGTTAGGATACATCCATCGATACTGCACCAAACCTTCGACCTTAGCTTCATATGCTAAGTGAACGGGCAAATGTTCCATAGAGTAAAAAAATTCTAGTGGAAAAATCTTTTATAGTTTGCACAATGTTGTCTTCCAGTTGTTGCATGTCTTCCACTCTTAAAACAGTTGAGCATATATATCTAAAACAATGACTAAGTTCAGTTAATGCTTCCCAAATTGGTTTTGGCAATAGATCTTTAAATGCTACGACTATCAATCCTTGATAAATATGTGACAATCATGGCTTTTTCGTCTCGTAAAACTCACATACACCCTTAATGCAATGAGCAATGTTAGAAGCATAGCCATTCGGCATTCTTAATCCTTTAACCCAATCACATACTTTCTTTTTCTGCTCCTTTGTCAAAGTATAAGAGGCCTTTAGCTTATAATTTTTTTGTTTCCGTCTCTAATTAAGTGAAGCACGGGTCGGTTGCAATGCGTCTACATTATCCTTTGTTCTTCTTTTTATGTCCATAATTGTGTTGAATACATTATGAAAATACAATTTTTTCAATGTGCACCACATCTAAATTGTAGCGTATGAGATTTGTATGCCAATAGGGTAACTCTCAGAATATGCTTTTCTTCACCCAATTATGGTTAACAACAAAACATTTAATTTCTTATTGTTTAGATGCTTTACCATGAGGAATATCAAGAAGGTTATCAACCATACATCACATACGTTCACCTGATAATGGGTAACTGCCACAACTGTCTCATCTCTATGTTTCTTACCATTAATTGTAATCATGGGTAAACCCTTTGTTGTATAAGTGAAGTTTTACATTATCTCGCTCATGGAATTCTTTATTGATACATTCACAACAAGGACATCTAATCTTATCAAATGCTAATATGCAAATTCAATAAACTCTTCAACTCGTCTAAGGAATTCTTTTGTAAGAAAACTCTGATATACTCGTCGCTATATCCAACTATATCGTGCTAACAACTAAACTTAAGAAAGTTAGACATGACATTTAAATGTTGCAAAAATAAAGTAAATATGTAGTACTTTTAATTTTAGACAAACGCGTGTTTTGACATTTAGACTTGAATTTGAATTCTACGTGTTATTAAGTTTTATTAGGAAGAAAGTTATATTAGTGTGTAGGACTTAATTAGTTCCACCTTTTTTCTAATCAAAATGTCATTTAAATACTCAAGCAAATAATGGTTCTAATTACTAGTCGACATACGGTATGGTCAAATCGATCACTCGGAAAGTAATAACTAAACATGGAAGTACGCCATAAAAGTTATATTTGGAGGCTGACTTAACAAAAAACATCACTAGCATTATTACATCAGTCTTACAATCAATTAATAAAGGGACTCCAGCATATCATATCATTTTAACTGGAATTAAGATAAGTGGATCCTCTTCTTTCTGTAATTTGTTTGAAATGAATAAAACAATATTTGAGAGAGAAAAAATAGTCATAACTCATAATTAAAAAAGGGATTCAAATATACAATAACTTGGTAAAGAAAGAATAGTAGAATATGTACAAGGATTACCAACTCTGCCATTGCACGAAAATGATAATACAAGTCGTAACTAAGATCCTTTTCATTGTATAGTATTGTCTAGTCCAAAGATCCCATTTAGTCTAGTCCACTTCAATATTACATATCAAACATGTCCCCCCGTAAAATTTGTTATCCAACACTTATATATGTGGCACGAGTGTAGGATTCATACCAAAAAAGCCATTTCACATGGGCGAGACACTTGATGTAGCTACATCTTGTATTTAGTTATCATCACGGAGAAGAAGATAATCGAGGAAATAATAAGAGAACTTGAAGCTCAAAATGCAACAGAATTAGAAATCACAACAGTAATGAGAAATTTGGGAATTGAAAGGTAATTTTAAGAACTAATCTTTTAATATGTGTGTTCTAACAAATTCAGTGTATACTGATTAATGTGAAGGGATCTATTAACTGATCTTTTAGGCCAATTGATTTTTGAATTCTTCTATTTTACATTTTCATAGAAAGTGGTGAAAAATGTGTAAAAACTTATATAGTTAATGAAAAATATGTAGCACAGAAAAGCTGCATGGATGTCCAAAAACGCACATGTTTACAAAGGCCATGGGGAAATGGTTTTGGTGAAGTTGAAGGAAAATGTTAAGTTCATTATTGTACGCCCAAAAATTATAACAAGTACTTATAAAGAACCCTTCTCGAGTTGGATTGAAGGTATAAGGTAGGATGGATGGTATGATACAAATTATTTATACATATTTTCAAATTACTTCATTTCTTTTCTTAATTAAATGTATTAAATTGATTCAAAAGTTTCCAAAACAAAAAGCTGTTGATACCATCTTCGTTGTTTATGGCAAAGGAAAATTAGAATTATTCGTTGGTGATCCCGACTCAACACTTGACATGGTAAGCTAATCATTCCCTTTATTTCTTTTCATCAATTATTATTGAGATTCTTTCTTGGTGTTGCATGCAGATACCTGGTGAATTACCTCAATGAAGGTCACATAATATTCACTGCTTATTAATGTCTTTATGACCCTACACTGTGCCTTAAAAAATAAAGTTATTATTAGTTGTATTAAGGACATGATCATTTATAGAAATTTGAATAGTAAAATTCAAATAAATACTTCTACCTATTTATCAAGAGAAGGCATTCAACATGTCTTTTCCTCTTTTCCATAAATACTTCTACCTATTTTTAACTTCCTTGTAGCTAATGACTTTCATCACGGTTATTATTGAGAAGGCATTCGTCCCATTATTCTTATTTCTTAAGCATTTCAAGATTTTGATATGTCATGTTTGGCTTGGAGATTTAGAAAAAAAATTATCTATTATATTATCAAGTTTAGTATTGCATATTGAACATGAAATCTAACCCGGCTGAAAACACAAAAACAGTAAAAAAAGTGAAACCCATATCTTTTCTTCTTGAAAGCATTCACATCTGCAAACATTAAGATAAGCACAATACAAATCTTTCATATTAAAAGTGGTGTCCAATCAACTAATATAATGCTTGGAATTGATTCTATAGATTGGGAAACAGTTTTCCTACTTCCTTTCTTGTTCATTACTCAACGTTTAAAGATAAAGCACACAGTACTTTAAGGGCAGTGGAACAAGGGATTATCTCGAATTTGTAGTGAAGTATTAACAACTAATTAAAAATAATTTATCTTTCAATATCTATTTTATCTATTAAGATCTGAGATTAATGTAAGATACAAAATGAATAGAATTGAAATACAGTCCCAAATATCCATTTCTAATCAAAACAAATTCTACATTCTGCAAAATAATTTTCAGTTAATTTAAAATCTAAATAATAGTAGACATATAGAAATCTCTCTTTCCTATTCAAGTATCTACTTGAACAAGTTCATTTTTATTTCATTCTAGAAAAGCCAATTTTTTTTTTTCTCAACTATATCTTTGTCGTTCTTTACATACTTGCATTGTTTATATATGTTTGATGGTGCAATCCTTTGTGCAATCTATTTTGTATTCCATTTTTTTTAATGCACACTTCAAATTATTTCATAATTTGAAAAGTTGATCTGATCGAACAATATTATTCCTTGTCCTAAATGAATTTCAATGTGATTCTTTTACCACCGAGATATTGTCCTAAATTCCTCACCAAGAAATGTAAGTAGAATAATGGATAGCCTGTGTAAACATGGGACCTCTTCTTGTCACCCATCAATTCACTTTTCACAATGAACAAATCACATCACACACATATATAGTTGCACAACACTAGCATTTTATGAGCACAACCTAATTTGTTTCATCTTTGGAGCAATAAGTTTGTTGAACAGGTTTTGTCTTGGACGAAGTTATCAAGGAGCAATTGGTTCAAAATGTTGAGAACTACTCAAGACAATAGGCCATTACTAATAGAGGTAGAGATATCACAAGTAGAACTGAGGCAGAGGCCATTCTCATACATATGCCATATATCCTATTACCTGGAGAGCTCTCTTAATTAGTCACCATTGACCCCATCCAGTTAAGTATGTATTCCAAGCCCACTAGGTCCATTTTTATACTACTATCCGGATCCAATCCATGTCACTTTCTCAATGTGGGATTCTACTAAACCTATTCTAACTTCAAAACACCCTTTACCTCTAAATTACGGATTACGAAGCCAAGAAAAATTTGCATGAACTTTTAAAATTTCAAATCTCCACCTTTATTTTCGAAATTATATTCAAGACTGGGATACTCACACTTCAAATTAAAGAATGTAAAGGACTAAAATAGAGAACTCATTCTGAATTCAACAAATTAATTCAAGGTTCTAATCATCCTTTTCCTATTAACTCCAAAATTGCTCTCCCTCTACCAATGCTCGAACATCTTCTCGTACTCTCCCCTTCACAATTATCAATTATACCAATTTATTGTACACGTCTTATGAAATCTTGAGAAATTAAGCTCATTACTGACCCATCTTCAATTACATCTTCTGACCCCACTTATAATATCATTCTTAATTACGAGTTATCATCAATGATTTTGAGATGAGATACATACCTCGTGATACTGAGGAACTCGACTTGGTTCTTAAGCCAACCAAATCCACGAGAGGGAGAAGCTAAATATCGGAAAACTCTGCAGTCTCTTCCATTGGAGATTTGTGACATTTTGAAAGATAGGGTGTTGGTGGGAGAAAAGATGTGTAGAAATAGGGATTTTAGATTTGTACATGAACGTGTGTGTATTGCGTAGGAGTATTTTTGGTACATTCAAAGGGAAATAAACGTGTATATAGGGATGGCAAAAAACCCACCGACCAACCCGCCTCCCCGCATCCCGCCCGCCCCCAGGCAATAGGGGCGGGTTTGGGGCGAAAAAAATCTGCCGGGCACAGTCCGGGCGGTCCGGCAACAACCCGCCCCCGCCGCCCCATGACCCGCCCCTAAAAAAAAAAAATATTTTTTTTTTTTTTTGAAAAATCATAAAATATAGTAGAAATTATGATTTTCACTAAAAATGGACTAAAGAATAATTAAACTCGGGTTAAAACTTATAAACTACTAACCTTAACCACTACACCACAACCCAAATCTTATAATTTTTTTGTTTTGCTTGGTACAATTGTACAAATATTTAAAAAAATTGTATATATAATTTTTTAATTATTTTTCAGTTTTACAAAAAAAAAAAAAAAAAAAAAAAAAAAAATTGTTCGCGGGGCGGTTGGCGGGTCCAACGGCCGACCCGCCCGCCCGCCATGCGACCCGCCCGCCAGCCCGCCCCCCTCCCCGTGAATTCGCGGGTCGCGGGGCGGGCGGGCAGGCAAAGCAAAAATTTTCATGGGGCGGGCCGACCCGCCCATTGCCATCCCTACGTGTATATCACCTATAGATTTTCGATAGCTAAAACGGTTTGTGTTTTCAACCCGTTTTACATTTTTACCGCTTTTGCATTTTCTTTACAAAACTTGGGCATGGGTCCCCGTTTGAGTCTTGGTTGCGCCTTTTTTTTTTTTTTCCATTTTACAAGGGGCAAAATCATGATGATTTCACAAATTTCAGTATTTTTTTTGACAATACGCAGTTCCTTTCAAAAGTGGTTAGGAGCGCGATTTTCTAGCACGCGTCGGTGGTTCGATTCTCCTCTCATTTCCAAGTTTTTTAATTGTTCTTAATACTTTTTAAATGTTTGTAATGTTTTTTAAATTTTTTTAATTCCATAATTAAATGTTATTAATTGTGTTTAAATGTTTTTCATTGTTTTTAATGTTTTTTAAATGTTTTTAATTCCATAATTAAATGTTTTTAATTGTTTTTAATTGTTTTTAAATTTTTTTAATTCCATAATTAAATGTTTTTAATTATTTTTAATGTTTTTTAAATGTTTTTAAATGTTTTTAATTTCATAATTAAATGTTTTTAATTGTTTTTAATTCTATAATTAAATGTTTTAATTGTTTTTAATTTTTTAAAATGTTTTTAATTCCATAATTAAATGTTTTTAAATGTTTTTTATTGTGTTTAAATATTTTTAATTCCAAGTAAGTTCAAATTTCTAAAAAGTTTCAAGTAAACGTGTTTTCAAGTTTTACATTTTTGAAACAATTTTCAAAAATTCCAAAAGAAAACACTTTCAAAAATCTCAAAACACAAAATACAAAACACAAAATGAATTAAAACTCAAAACCCAAAACTCAAACGCAAAGAGAACACCACCTAATCATTGGAAGCGATTCAACCAGAGAATCCTAGTTATACCGCTTCTGCGATAGAACCAGCCGATCTCTATTATAAAAAATTTTGATAACAAAAATAATGTAAATAAAAAACTAGGAAAAGAAGAATGAATAAAAACTTAATCGGCGTTAAAATTGAATACCTAAAGATTGTCAATCAAATTTGCTATATCTTAATTAGTTTTGGATCCAAATCAATCATAATTGAATTCGGTGACTATTATGTTTAAAATCTTGGTAACCAATGCAATGAAAGCGAAAAAAATAACCCAATTTTAAGCAATAATGTAAATAAAAAAAAGAGCAAAATTCTAGAAAATTTTAGCAACGAAAGGATAAATTTAATCATATCATTATGGGATTCCCACCACATATTTGATATTGCAATACATCATATAATTTTAGGTTCTCAACTCAAAACGTGGTTGAGAGCAAGACAAATAAAAATATATCAGCATTGAGTATTTGACGTAATATCAAAAAATAGACAACAACTCTAAATTGTGTAGACATATTAAGTTAAAATCAGTCATTATAAATTTGTATGTTGTGCAAGTATTCCTCTTCTTGTCGTCTTCCTTTTAGACCATCACATTTACCAATTTTTTGTAGTCTTTCATTAGTAAACATTGGGTTAAATGCTAAATCTTCTAACCTTCTCGTTCATGATAGAGCAACAAAAGTTAGACCAAGGCTTTCATTCTCACCAATATCTACCACTGCTTGTTAAAGAGTTAGTCCTTGACTTTTGTGTACTATAATTGACAAGAGGTTCATTTGATGCATTCCAATTTGATGTTATTGGCAAAATAGGAATTATGTTGTTGCCCTCACGAAAACTAGTGCCACAATAATTATCAAAGTCCACCATAATAGCAAGAGGTGAATCAAACGATGACTTATAATTAATTGCATAAACAATGTCCTCAACAGTACCCATTGCTCTATTAACTAGTCCATTATGTGGGGCAATATTAGCACGAAGCATAACACATGCTCCAGCGGATATACAAAGAGATTTCTCCAAACCTTTTGCTTGATCTGACTTAGCATTTGTAGCAATTTCACAATTGTTTTTTGAAAATATTCGTGTAATTGGTCTTCCAAATTGAATCAACCTTTCCCGATTATACTCATTAGCACACCGTTTTGTAGGACACAAATGGATAGCGTATATAAAATTGTTCATCTCTTCAATAGTTAGATTTGAATAATCTCGAGTCTTAAACATATGACAATCCTCAATAGTTGAGGTTCAATCACTAAGTCTATGTAAAGCTTTTCTTAAAGATGTTTGCTCTTCCTCTGCTTGTCAAAATATATATGATAGTTGAATACTTTTGTCAAAGACATAATACCCAATTGTACCACATTGTTGCATAAAAACTTCCTTTATTTGAATACAATGGACTATCAAATACAGGAGGCAACTGACGCATATCACCAACAAGTATAATAGAAACTCCTCCAAATGATTCATTGGTTGCAAATATGTCCCGACTATGGAGGTCAATGTTGGCAAGCATTGCTTTCCCTAACATGTTGTATTCATCAATGATAATCAATTTAGTGTCCTTGAAATCTTCTTGCATCCATCTACACTGATCACCACTTATATGAATATATGGCTGTGAAGGTTTTCTCTCTGCACTTATAGGAAGTTCATGATGGATGGTGGCACCACCAATATTAAATGCAACAACTCCAATTGGAGCCATGATCCGAACTGTTTTATTGGAATGAAACAAAATAAATGCAGAGTGAACAATTGCATTTATGAGTGTAGACTTTTTGGTACCTACTACTCCAGAAATAATCATATAGATATGTCTTTCTTCATGAAGAGATGCCAATACTAAATCATGAGTCATTTGTTGTTGAGCTGATAAATGAGTAATTGGATTCGAGGGTGGTTGTGTTTGTCTTCCATCTTTTATTTGTCATCAAATCCCAACCTTAGTGTATCTATATTATTCTCTATTATCTCCGTTGGAGACAAAATTATGTGAGTAATTATTCATTTTTGTGTATGCTACAAGAGTTTGGTCATGAAAGTATAGTTCGAGCTCATAAAGTAGGAATTTCTGAAAATCATAAAGGGACTTTTCTGGTAGAAAAAAAATCAAAAATTAAGCAGTAAAAAAAACGACAAAAAAAAGAAAAAGAAAAATGTACATATCAAAATAAATGAGCCAGATTCTATTATAGCACTTTTTTCAAGTTTGTATTTCCTTCTCTTTCTTTTAACTCAACGAGGTTGCATCTGTTTCTTTGGATCCCTTCTTCAACAGTGAAGAAGGGATCGAGGCCAGATTGGTGCTCATCGGTTATTGATGAATCCAAAGATTTACTATAATTGCTTGATAATTTAGATTTAATTAAACATAAGTGGAATAATTTTAGAATTGAAATCTTAAAAGAATGTGTCTTATATTGTTAAAACTAGAAGTATAAATTAATAGGTTAATTGGTAGCTAGTCATCGTGGGTTTGACACTCTACACATCATTATATTACTTGTTAACGATTCGTCTACTTGTGGAATTAAAATCTACAACAACTTTCATTCTCACCAATATCTACCACCAACTAATCAAGAGTTAGTTCTTGACTTTTGTGTATTGTGAAGTAGGGTGGTCTAGGTGTCCCAAAGAGAAACTTTGTGATGATTTAGATGCTTGTTGCAAGATCCATGATGAATGTGTTAAGAAAAATGGTATTTCCTTTATCACTAGTCATTATTTTGTTTTATCAAATTTTTAGTCAATATTTCTCATAGTTAGGTCTCTCGGACAAAGAAAAGAGAATCTTTTGTAAGTAATGAGTTGCCATCTCCCGATGGTTATATGGTTAATGGCCTCCAACTAATGACACACATGATTTTCTAGACATCGTGGGTCAGATGTAGGTCACCCCATCAATTCTCTAAGATGATAAAAATACTTAGATCTATTTTCTTTGTTTTAAAAAAAAAAAAGTTACACTCAACATTTTTAGAATGAAGATGTCCTATCTGATGCAATTACATAAATAACGGGCTTGTAACTTTCTTAGGGAGTTCAATCAGTGTTTGGATTGAGTTGTGAGGTTTTTTGGGGGCCTGTGAATAGGTTTTACTTTGGGTTTTGCTTTCCAATGTGAGAAATTAGCTTAAATTCATTCCATACAGCATCTAGAACGATTTCTACTAGTGCCGTAAATTTGACTCTTTGAAGTTATTTTAATGATGTGGTGCTGGACTATCAGAATGAATTATATATTTGGTAGATTTATGTTTGGTTAGATGACCAGAGAGACAGGGATAGGGTCAGGGGTGGTTCATGCTTTATATAGTAGGGTTTATGGACTGAAATCAAGCTTGTTCATGGGTTGCTAACAGTAATCTGCTATCTGGATACCAGAGTTTTGTAATTCTGTAAATCTTTATAGTCTTCCAAGGTCAAATTGGGTGCAAAAGAATGCTGCATGAATAAGACTTTATACATAAGACTTAAATTTTCACAAGGCACTCTACTACTTTACTGCATAATTTGCAGATAATTATAAGTTACTGAGTTTACAATTAATAAATTACATTAACCAATGAACGCAGATTCTTGACAGTTGTGTAGAATGGATGCAGCTATTAGAACTCAAGTATTTGGAACATTAATTAATGCTGCAGACCATGTGTCCAACACAAGCAATTCTGGAACGATGACATGCATTACATCATAGATTATAAGCAACTTACAGGATTATGCTCCACAGCATTTATAAAATAAGACGACACTTGAATTTGGAACACATTTTTATGAAATTAGCTACAAATCTAGCTATACATAAAATGTTAGAATTCTCCCCATTGTTGCCCATATTACCAATCTTTCTGATTTTGCATCATTTTTATACAATGACTCGGTAAAATAATGAACATTTTCCCTCCTGGTTAAAAAGTCCCATATTTGAATAACCATTCTCGTTACTTTATTCCTTAGTTTGATGTGTAGAATTTTCTTCAGGAGTTGATGGCAGCCAAGTTACTGCAATTGCAAACCAAGGCCGTCCAAGCCTCACAATTTGTGGCCAAGCATGGAAATACCTACTACAAGCAGTTGTTGGAGTAGAACAAACAATACATTCAGGAGCCACCTACTGTGGCGAAATGCAATGAATTGGCCAAGAAGTTGTTGTACACTCGTCTTGCGAGGTTAATTTGTTTGTATTTATACTTTTTGGTTTTGATATTCTTTCTTGTGTGTCTTTCATGCTTGGATTTTGAATTTAAATTCTTGTATCTTAATTTATCTAATTTTGCTTACCAGGTTCACCGAATTCCTTTTTTTATATATTTAATTAGTTAATTTTTCGGGTGGTAACTGAAGTTCAGCAAAATTACAAAACGGTCACTGAAGTTACAAAGTTTCAGTGTCGGTCACTCAAACGTGTTCACCGACGGTCATTCTGATAAATTTCCAGCGTCTTAAGTGTACACTTGGCACACAATCAATTGACATTTAACAAAATTGATATCGCGTGGACTTAATGTACTAATAACAATAAACTCGAGACAAGTAAGGATGCACTTAAAACATTAGGACCTAACAACCAATTCTCACTCCAATTTGGTTGGATTAATCGGGTACTTAACCAATTGGGGGGTAAAGTTGGGGTTTGGGATCTTTTTTCTGGAAAAATCGAGTTGTGCAAATGGTTTGTGGATCTGATTTAGATATTTCCAAAAATTGCATGGTACATCTTTTGTTGTCTAAATTTATTGTTATTAGTACATTAAGTTCACGCGATGTCAAATTTTTCCAAATGTCAATTGATTGTGTGCCATGTGGACGTTTAACAATATACGTCATCAATTCATGATGAGAATTTAACGACCGTTGGCGAACGAGTTAGTTTATTTCAGTGGCGCTGAAACTTTGTTACTTGAGTGACCCTTTTGTAATTTAGCTAAAACTATAATGACCGCTAGCGAAATTAACCCATTTATTAATACTCATTACTCATGGATAACAATATTTTAATATACAAGCCTTACCTGTGAAAGAAGATACTCTCGTACACAAATGTACTTATTTTCTGTCTAACAATACTAGCATATTTTCGAGGGAACTACTATTTAAAAAAAATTACATTTCAAAAAATCAACTGAGAATGGCCACAATAACAAGAGTGGGACCAAGACCAATTTCGTAACTTCTCAAAAAATCAACTGAGAATGGCCTTATCTGTTGTCATATTTTCTGTCTAAAAAATTGTTTCAGTTTTTCATCCAGATTTTGCCATACTTGCAGCATCTGAGTAAGGTCTGAAGGGTTTACAGAGAATGGTTCTAACTCCTCCGCCGGGAAGGCTAGAAAATCTAAGCCTATAATTCGAGGGTCCAGATCTTCGTCCAGTATCATCTCCTCCTCAATCTTCTCGGGGTTGATGTCCATTGGTTCTGTTTGAATCATCATCACCGCTGGGGGTGCGTCTTTACGCTTTGCTACTTTTCGTAGCGCATTCATATAACAGGCCCTCGCCTCTATTTGGTTACCACAAGCATTGGCAACCCTACCTGGTGTTGTGAACTTCATTGCCAATTAGTGAATGGAGGTGACCACTTGCAGGTCCTTGAGCACGGGCCTACCAATGACTCCATGATAGGCGGAGTGAATATTGACCACTAAGAACTCCATAAATTTCTTCAAATGGCACGGGAGCTCTCCAAAATCTACTACGAGGGTGATTTTTCTTCATGGGATGAGGCTATCTGCCATGAAACCAAATAACGGTTCTGAAATGCTCGTTAATTTGTGATCCACATCCATTTGGTCGAAGGTGCTATCAAACAAGATGTTCACAGCACTATCGTCATCGACCAACATTCATCCCAACCCATTCCTGGCTACGACAATGCGAACTACTAAGGCATCACAATGCGAATAGTGGACACCGAGTTATGTTTTGAAGGTCCTGAACATTCTCCAGCCACATGTCCATGTGATGAGATTATATTTCTTCTTCTAAAGGGTTTTCTGTTGCCATGCTCTTCCTAGTAGAAAACACGTTTTACCACAAGTTTTAGGTTGTGTAACTTTTTTTGTTCCAATCTGTTGACGTTGGATTCTGCACCAACCACGTGTCAACAGATCTCCAGTCAATACTCTGCCAGTCTATATGTTACCTACACACTAGGACAACTGTTAGGCACCAAGATCACTGGAAAAAAGGGTCCGACGATCATTAGTACTCTAACGATCAAGTCAACTGCCGGTATATGAAATAATATACGGAGGAATAACAATTAGGTATAGGAGGGACAAGTAGACAGAAATTTGAGCAGAGTTTAAGGGTGAGAATAATGCGTACCTTAGAATAACTAGACATGTTGTATTTATAGCATCCAAGACCTAATTTATTAAGAAAAATAATCAATTACATATCTGATTGGATTCTCCTTCCTTATGGGATATGGGTGATCGGTTGTCAAGACAATCTCCTAGATTTCAGTCCTTATTCGAGTTGATCACATTGACTAATATTTAGGAGATTTGAATTTGGTTTCCTTGTGAGAATCCGTGTGTCAATCAAACACAATATTTCCTTAATCATATTTCTGGTCATTTTGAAATATTATGCAGCCCGCGGATTATGAGGAATTAGAAGCTCTGCGAAGCATAGTGGACCCGGTCATTAGACTCGAGGCTTGTCATGGGCTTCGCTATACTTTGATTCATGAATCTTGAATATTCTTTGGGCTCATGAGGCTCTTATAAATCCAAAAGGCCCTCATTGGGATTATGAGACTTTTGCGAGGCCCAACTTGGGCCTTCTTTGGGCCTTTACAAGAATTATGGGGCCTTTCTTGACTAGGAGGCCTTACTAAAATCTGGTGGTAAGAATTTTAACTCACGATAATATTCAATTATAAACAAATTCGAGAATTGAAATAGGTCAAAAGACCTTATTAATACATTTAAATAAAATTGTGGAAATTTTATAATACATTAATATGTCTTAGTGCATCTATTTGCATGCTCTAATATTTAGATGTACAACATACTTCAATATTTTTGCGGTCAACAGATGCACAATGTGTTAAATGTGATGGATAAGGATCTTATTAATTTCCATTTTGCATCTAAGTGATAGAGGATTCGAATTTCTCTAATTGATGATAAGAAACCTACTCCATTCTAAGAGAAACAATTAATTTAACTTCTTATGTGATGATGAATAATTTTCTCCTCCTCACGAGCACGGGCAGCGGCGATGTTGGTGGAGACACTGCAAAAATTGCGGGACTTTTTGGTCACTGAAGTTACAAAGTTTCGATGTCGGTCACTCAAACGTGTTCACCGACGGTCATTCGATAAATTTCCAGCGTCTTAAGTGTACACTTGGCACACAATCAATTGACATTTAACAAAATTGATATCGCGTGGACTTAATGTACTAATAACAATAAACTCGGACAAGTAAGGATGCACTTAAAACATTAGGACCTAACAACCAATTCTCACTCCAATTTGGTTGGATTAATCGGTACTTAACCAATTGGGGGTAAAGTTGGGGTTTGGGATCTTTTTCGGAAAAATCGAGTTGTGCAAATGGTTTGTGGATCGATTTAGATATTTCCAAAATTGCATGGTACATCTTTTGTTGTCTAAATTTATTGTTATTAGTACATTAAGTTCACGCGATGTCAAATTTTCCAAATGTCAATTGATTGTGTGCCATGTGGACGTTAACAATATCGTCATCAATTCATGATGAGAATTTAACGACCGTTGGCGAGCGAGTTAGTTTATTTCAGTGGCGCTGAAACTTTGTTACTTGAGTGACCCTTTTGTAATTTAGCTAAAACTATAATGACCGCTAGCTGAAATTAACCCATTTATTAATACTCATTACTCATGGATAACAATATTTTAATATACAAGCCTTACCTGTGAAAGAAGATACTCGTACACAAATGTACTTATTTTCTGTCTAACAATACTAGCATATTTTCGAGGGAACTACTATTTAAAAAAATTACATTTCAAAAATCAACGAGAATGGCCACAATAACAAGAGTGGGACCAAGACCAATTTCGTAACTTCTCAAAAATCAACGAGAATGGCCTTATCTGTTGTCATATTTTCTGCTAAAAATTGTTTGAGTTTTCATCCAGTTTTGCCATACTTGCACATCGAGTAAGGTCGAAGGGTTTCAGAGAATGGTTCTAACTCCTCCATGGGAAGGCTAGAAAATCTAAGCCTATAATTCGAGGTCCAGATCTTCGTCGATATCATCTCCTCCTCAATCTTCTGGGTTGATGTCCATTGGTTCGTTTGAATCATCATCACGCTGGGTGCGTCTTTACGCTTTGCTACTTTTCAGTAGCGCATTCATATATGAGCCCTCGCCTCATTTGGTTACCACAAGCATTGGCAACCCACGGTGTTGTGAACTTCATTGCCAATTAGTGAATGGAGGTGACCACTTGCGGTCCTTGAGCACGGGCCTACCAATGACTCCATGATAGGCGGAGTGAATATTGACCACTAAGAACTCCATAAATTTCTTCAAATGGCACGGAGCTCTCCAAAATCTACTACGAGGGTGATTTTTCTTCATGGGATGAGGCTATCGCCATGAAACCAAATAACGGTTACAAATGCTCGTTAATTTGTGATCCACATCCATTTGGTCGAAGGTGCTATCAAACAAGATGTTCCGCAGCCGCTATCGTCAGCGAGCGACGGTCGTCCAAACCCGTTTCGGCTACTGACCGATCAGAACTACCAAGAAGCGTCGCGAAGTAAGATAGTGGACAACAAATATGTTTTTGAAGGTCACGAACATTCTCCGGCCACATGTCCATGTGATGAGATTATATTTCTTCTTCTAAAGGGGTTTTACTGTTGCCAGCACTCTTCCTAGTAAAAACTGCGTTTTACCATAAATTTTGGGACATGTAACTTTTGTTTAATACTGTTGGCGTTGGATTACGCACCGACCCATGATCTCGGCTGGAATCTACTACCTTGACTACTGCCGGTCCCATGTGTTACACACCTACCTTTAGGACCAAGCTGACCCAGGCGCTTGGATCGCTCGGAAAAAGGGTCAGGCAGCGATCGTTGGTACTCTAGCGATCCAAGTCGGCGCGGTATATGAAATAATATGCACGAGGAATAACAGTTAAATTATTAGGAGGGACAAGTAGGCGAGAAATTTGGCCAGGATTTTAAGGGTGAGAATGTCGTACGTACCTTAGAATAACTAGAACGTATTGTATTTATAGCATCCAAGACCTAATTTATTAAGAAAAATAATCAGTTACATATACGATTGGATTCTCGCTCCTTATGGGATATGGGTATTCGATTGTAATGACGATCTCCTAGATTCCAGTCCTTATTCGAGTTAGTCACATTGACTATTAATGTTTAGGAAATTTGAATTTGGTTTCCGCTGTGAGAATAAAATTGTCCAATCGAAACCATGATATTTCATTAATCATATTTACGGTCATTTTGAAAATATTATACGGCCAGCTGACATGAGGAATTAGAAGCTATGCGAAGCGTAGTGGGTAGTCATTAGATGGGAGGGCTTGTCTTGGGCTTACTTCTTTTTGATTCATGAATCTTTGAATATTCTTTGGGCTCATGAGGCTCTTATAAATCAAAAGGCCCTCATTGGGATTATATGAGACTTTTGCGAGGGTGACTTGAGCTTTTCTTTGGGCACTTTACAGATTATACTGGGGCCTTCTAATGACTAGGAGGCCTTACTAAAATCTGGTGAGTAAGGGTTTTTATCTGCGATAATATTCAGTTATAAACAAATTCAGGGGTGAAATAGGTAAAGACACTTTATTAATACATTTAAATAAAAATTGTGGGTATTTTTATAATACATTAATATGTCTTAGTGCATCTATTTGCATGCTTTCTAATATTATTTAGATGTACAACTTATATGAATATTTTTGCGGTCAGCCGGATGCGCGGTAATGTTAGAAAATATTGATGGATAAGGATCTTATTAATTTCCCATTTGCATCCTAAGTGATAGAGGATTGGTTTCTCTAATTGATGATAAGAAACCTACTCCCATTCTAAGAGAGTAATTAATTTAACTTACTTGTGTGATGATGAATAATTTTCTACTCCTCCTCACGAGCACCGGCGATGTTGGGTGAGTGCTGCAAAGTTATGGGACTTTTTTTCTCCGTGTCTACCTGCAGGCGTGATGATGGTTATATGATTAAAGTATTTGTGCTAAATACTTGATAAGGAGTGTGTAAGAGTTGTGT